>MASP02000349.1:0-105309 GCA_001693025.2 Colletotrichum lindemuthianum
CTTATCGCGGACCCACTCTTTCGTTTCTTCTATTTTAAATAGTATTAACTAAACTTAAATTTCAAAACGTTTTATTTTTATACGTAAGACTATATAATAAACCTTATTATATAGTTTTAAAATTTTTTATAAAGATTTAGACTTTTTAAAAATAGTTAAAAAAAGGTCTTTAAAGTGTGATAAGNNAAGTGTGATAAGGCCTGGGCAGCTCGCCTGTCTGGGCAGCTCGCTTATCAACCACGTTATATTAAAATATATTTACCAGTATTAACTATAAGATAAATCATCTAACTATTATTATAAGAAATTCTCTATATATTATTTAACTTTAAGATAATATCTCTAAAACGTTACTTAAAAGCTATAGTTTCCTTTACTATATATTTAAGTATAAGAAGCTTTACCTTTATAGTAAATATAATAATAATAATTTAGTAAGTAGCTTTCTATTAAATTAATTCTCTAAATAGTAAGATAATATATTTCTGGAAGGATTTGTATATCTTATTATTATTAGTAAATAAGATATCTTTAGTAATAAGTAATATCTACCTACTTTCTAAGCTACTATAATATATTATAAGGTAGTAAGTAGTATAAAAATACCAGATTATTTAGTTAATTACTGAAATATATTAATAGGAGGAATTTATAAGATATTATAAAAGTAAAATATATTCAAAGAAGATATTAGGATAACTTATAATTAAAACATAAAGTATTAATCTAATTTTCTCTTAAAATTCTTTTAACTTAATAGTTGTAACTATATCTAAATTAGAAATAAAGAAAGTTATAAAAATAGAAATTACAGGCAAAATAGTATTAGTAAGCTTATAAACTTTAGTAACCTTCTTAATATACTAATTATAAATAAAGTTAATTATCTTTACCTTATAATTCCAAAAATTTATATTCTGAGAAACTATTTTACTAAATTCTAATTTTTTATCTTATTAATATCTTTTAGTTAGACAATAATTTTAGTAGTATAAAATATTGTAAATTAAGAGTAAAGAATAAGAATATTATTTATATAAAATATAAGAAGAATTGTCTTATTAAATATCTGGAACAAATACAAAGTTTTATTAATTAAATCACATTCCAGATAAATATAAATTAAGGAAAACTTCTTATATTAAAGGAGGAAGATATCTTATAGCCTATATAGAATATAGATAAGTTTAATATAACTACTATACTATTTAAATTCTTTAGGTAGCTAGTGGTATATAGAAATATCTTTAGAATTAAGATATATATTTAAAAACATATTAATAATCTCTAATAAGAATATCTTTAAATTAAAGTATATAATAATAGCTATTACTATATAGAAAGCTTATATAGTAAATATTATAATATATATCTACTCTAGAGAATCTCATTACTATAGGATACTATAAATATCAAATTTTACTTTATAGTAATTAAGATATTTATCCTTATTTCTTTTATATAAAAGTATCCACTTAAGGAAAATAAACTTCCCTTTAAATTTATTCTATAGAATAAATATCTAGATTTCTTTCTCTCAAAGTATTTTTATCTTAATATTTGCTACTTATAAAAAGAGATTATAAAGTTACTCTAAAAGGTAAAAAATATTCTTCTAGATTATAGGTAGTTTTAGAAGTTAGTTAAGTTATATTTATATTGAAAACTTACAGAAAGAGAAATATAGTTTATTAATAGGAAATACTCCAGAGGTTATTTGGAAGAAGGTATATCAGTTATATTTATAATTTTAGTATATTTAGAATTTTACTTTCTTAAGGTTATTTTTAAAGAATCTTAGTATATTAAGAGGCTTTTTACATAAATATACTTTATTTAGAAAATCCCCATTAGAATAACTAAGTATAGGGTAAGATATTTATAGAAACCCTCTAAAGTAAAATAAAGTTAATTAGGTAAATATAAGCTTGGGGGAATCTTGTATATTTAAATAGTTACTATAAATATAGTATATATAAGGTAATAGTTAAAATTATTATTTCTAGATAAGTTTAAATTAAGATTTTAGACTTTACATCTACTTTATACTAATTAGCTACCTGCAAGTACTTTTAGATACTGAAGCTTAACTAACGGAATAAATTTACTTTCTACTATATATAACTTTATATTCTGGATATATTTAATATATATAGTATCTTGACTTATTATTAAGATAAATAACTCTATTAGTATATTAATTTAGATATAAATAATATCCTTAATTCTCTCGCTAGGTAGAGAAACTTTAAAATTAATATTCCTAAGTAAAGTAAATAACTTAGAAGTTAATTTAAATATTAGTAACTAATTTCCTTATTCTAAAGGAAGTTTACTAAGGGTAACTTTAATATCTTAAAGCTTCTTCTCAGCCTTTATAATAATACTAAAGGTAGTTATTATATTATAAGTTAGAGTTAAAATAATATTAACTAAATTAAGAATCCTAAGTATATAGAATATATAGTCTGTAATATTAAAATTACTTTTAATCTTCTTAACTACTATTTAAGTAAGATCTTTTAGAATAGCCTATTTAATATTTATCTTTATATAAATATAAGATTTATTAAACTGAATATTATATATTATAATTATCTAGTTAAATAAAGAAATCTAAATTGAGTAGATATTATATATATTAAATATGTATTCTATTAGGTATTAAATATAATCTCTTAGTTTTACTTTAAATTATTATTTATAAAGTTTCTATTTCTCCTCTCTTTTAAGTAAATATACTTAGTATTTATATATATAAAAATACCTCTAGTTAGAATATAGATTCTTTACTAAAAAGATAATATCTCCTTAGATATTCTACTTTATATATTACTAAAGTTATTTTTCTTTAACCTTAAGAGGTAATTTCTAACTGAAGTTTACTTAAAGGCTAATAATATAAATAAAGGCGGCAGTTTTTATTATCTTTAGTTATAGATAGAATAAAAAGTGAATATTATTAAGTATCTTAATAAATCTAATAATAATATCTTAGCTAGTATATTTCTAATTACCTACTAGTTTCTTTATATATAGAGAAGAAAGCTTAAATTGAATTTCCTCTTTCTTAATATATTACTAGTACTTTATTTATCTATTAATTATAATAATAGCTTTCTTAATATTCTATTAGATTTTACAGATAGAAAGATCCTTCTAATATAGTATGTATTATTTAAAATAATATAACATATTAAAAATCTATTCTAAAACCTTATTTTTAAGAATAAAAATAAAAAGATAGCTAGTAAACTTATCTTTAATTACTATTACCTAATATGAAAAATTACAGCCAAGTAGGTATTTAAAAAAATTCTAAATCATATAGTAATAAAGTTGCTAGATATAATATTCTAACTTCTAACGAAAGATAACTTAATAAGTATAGATTATTATATAATATTTATATTTAAGGTAAGTAGCTACTTTAATTTTTACCTCCCAAATATAAGTAATAATTTTTACGAATGTATTAAATCCTAAGTAACCAGATTGTAAATACTATAGATATATAAAATCTTCTTATTAATATAGAGGTTCTTTTAAGAAATGAAGGTTTATTTAAAATATATAAGAATTAATAATATATATAATACTAAATAGAATCTTATTAAAGCAGGTGGGAACAGAAGTATATTTCAAGAAAACTAAGTTTAACTTTTAAAGAAGATTATATAAAATAGTATTTTTTCTTTATGAAGTAAAGTATATAGTTAAAACTAAAATACCAGAAATTCTTTTTTTAAAGTAATACCTCCAAAATAATATTTATATAGAAGTTCTTAATATAATAAATATCCTCTAGAATTAAGTTTATTTTTAGTCTATTAGAATTATTTAAAATAGCTTTCAGTATATAGTATTCCTTCCCTAAAATTAGAAAAAATATAATACTATTTTCTATCTATATACTAGCTAAAGAAATTCTATAGAAGCTAAACTCCAGAAGGTTCTTTTAATTAATAAGGTTAATAATATTATAGTTATTTATAACTATATTATTACTAAATAGGTAATATAAAGAAATAGAAGTAGTAAAAATACTAAATAACTTCAGAATTATATAGTAAGGCTTCTCCAGAAGGAAGAAAATAATAGTAATAGCTACTATATTAGAAGAATATTATAGAGGTTATTATAATTAGTTATTTTAGGTGTAGCTTCTACTATAGCTACTATCTCTCCTCCCTCTATAGCAATTCTGTTATCAATAGAATAAAAAGCCTAAGAAAGAGTTAATAATAATTGGAACTTTTAGCTATTCAATATAAAATAACTTAATATAGAAATTACTATGTAGTTCTTACTAAGATAATTTTATATTAAAATCCTTTTAATACTTGGAAGTAATCTGCTATACTTATTTAAGCTTCCTTTCAGAATAAGTTTAATTTAACTATAATAAAGAGAGGGTTAAATATAATTTAATATATTATAGAGGTATATAAAATATAACCCTATCTAACTTACAGCCTATAGGGTAAATATAAAGTTTTTAGTTAACCACCCTATAAAGATTTTAAAAACCTCTTATTTACTATAAGAATTCCCCAAAAGATTATTATAGTAAATAATATTAGAGACGATATCTCTATACTTTTAGAGTAAGAGAACTTTAGTATTAGTATACTTATTTATAGCAATCTAATTAATCTAGATATTTATTTAGTCTATAATAAATTAGGCTTTTACTATACTTAGGAAATTCTCTACCGCTAGAATCCTATTAATCTTAAGGATATTATACCAAATAGCATAAAGGTAAATGTTACTTTAGATAATATACTAAGTAAATATATTATTTAAAGTTTTCGCCTAGATAAAAGCTAAATTATACGTTTTTCTAATAGTAGTTAGAATATTGGAATTTAATAAAGTAAGATAGTATTTAAAGTTAATAATAAGGCTATAAAGTAAAATATTATTTACTAAAAGCTATTTAAAGTAAGGTATTTAGAGAATAATTATATTAATACTTATATTCACTTATTACTTTATAGCCTTAAGATATTTCTTAGTTTCTCTACTATTCAAGGTTTTAGCTAATATAAAATATAGATATACTAAATATTTATTATAAATACTAGGGAATTTCTTAGTTATTATAAAGATAAAGGTATTTAGAAATAAAGTTACTTAAGAGGTTAAATATAAAGTATTATCTTATATAAGTTTTTTTTAAAACTATAATATAGTATAAGTTATTTAGAGAAATTAGTTATAATTATTATTCTTTTGAATAAAATTCTTAAGAGACATTAAATCCTCCTGGAAGTTAAACTGAGGAGGATAAAGATTATTTAAACTAATATATTTCTAAATATTCTTCACTTTAATATAATATTTAAAAATATTATATTAGTAAGGTTAGTAATAATAATAATTTATATAGATAGAGATATTAAAACCTAATAGTATTATATAGAAAGATATTATAAAAATAATTAAATAATTAACTAGAAAGAAGAAAGAAATAAAAAGAGGGTTAATAGAGAATATAAGCTAAATAGATATAACTTAAATAATAGATCTTGGAGAATATTTTAAGGTAAACTTATAACTATAGTAAATTATATTAGTAGGTTTATAGAGATAGGTAGATAAAAGCTTATTTATATAAAAAGCTATCTGCAGAGTGATACTATCTGATATATAGATTTATAAGTATATCTTACGTAAGGAAGACCTTACGTAAGCAGGCTACGTAACTCAGAATAGCAGCCTACAGGCCTGAAGCTATTATAATATAAACCTAATAGTTTAATTAAGAAAGTAATAAGAATTACTATTAATTAGGCTAGAATTTTTCTCTATAAGCTTAGTTTGCCTTAATATTTTTGGGGTTTAGCTATTAATACTTTAATTTGTATTTATAATAGAATACTATACTCTTCTGGTAAATTTAAAACTCTATATAAGTTAAAGAATAAGAAGAAACTTTTTATTTCTAATATAAGGGTTTATGGTAGTTTCTGTTATTCTAAGATTAAGAATAGATATTCTAAATAGTCAGACCTTAAGGCTAAAAAGAATGCTATAGTTACTTTGATCTATAATATCTATTTAGTTTAGAATTTTAAATCTTAAAATACTATTTAGTTAAAAGATATTAATATTCTTGAAAATTAGTTTAATTCTTAATAGAAAGAAGATTTATCTATTTTTAGTAATACTGTTATTACTAGGTTTAGTTAACCTATATAGACTAAGTCTAACTAACTTAGATTTAATAAATCTTCTAAGAATTTAGTCATTACTGTTAAGTCTAGTAGTAGTATTACTAAAGATACTAATTCTCTACTTCCTGCCGATAAAGTAGAAAATAGTAATATAAACTTAGATCCTTCTCCCAATAAGGATTTAGGTAGTTTATCTATAACTTATCTTAATAGAGTTATAGATATTAAGAACTCTAAAAAGTCCACTATATTTATAGAAATTCCCTCTTTAAGTTTAGAAGTTAAAAAAGATTATAAATAGTATTTATATAAAGAGAGTATACTCCTTATAGTTAAAGACTTTCCATTTCTATTTTTTTATACTAACTATAATTAATATAACTATAATAATAGTTTATTTATTAATAAATATAGCAATTTTTATACTGTCTCCTATATTCTATCTATTAATACTCTTAATAAGCTAATTACTTTTTTAAATACTATAAGTTCTCAAAATAGTAAGAACTGAATTTAAATTGTAAATAAGAAAGTTAGGTTTATTAAGTCTATAGAAGTTTAGACTATTATACCTCTACCTAATTTATCTTTTATTAAAAAGAATAATATTAGTATATGAGAGGGTAGATAGATTTATAAAGTAAAATCTAATAATTAGGATTCTAGTAATTCTATATATAAGGCTAAATAGGTTACTAAGGGTTTTAACTAGTATTTCAGTATTAATTATTAAGAAATCTTTAGTATTACCTATAAATCTGAAAGTTACAGATATTTACTTATTATATCTATTTATTATAACTAGATTCTAATTTAGTATAATATTACTACTGTATTTATTTATGTAAAAGTAGATAAAAAAGTATATATTAAAAGACCTACTGGCTATATTTATAATTAAGATTCTAAAAGTTTGGTTTTTAATAAAAACTATAGAAATTAGCTTTTTATATATCTACTTCATAAGTCTTTATATAGGTTAAAATAAAGCTTTAGATTATAGTATTTATATTTTAAATTTATCTTATATAAGATTAGTTTTAAAGTATCTCCTTATAACAAAGACGTTTTTATACTTAATATTACTTTTAATAAAAGTAAATATTTAGCTATTTTAGTATATTATATAAATAATATACTATTAGAAGCTAATAGTTCTATTACTTCTAAGTATATATATAATAATCTTAAAAAGAATATAAAAATCCAGAATTTAGAAGAACCTAACACCTTCTTAGGTAATAACTTAGTTATTAATAGAACGAATTAGGTTATAGAAATAAATTAGTTTAAATATACTAATATAATTCTTACTAGATTAATAAGAAAGATTTTTATAGTTTTAATATACCTATAGATAATAAATCTAAATTCTTTAAGAATAAGAATAATACTTCTAAGGAAGAGATAGTAGAATATTAAAAAGAAGTAGGAACTTTATTATATTTATCCTTAGAAACTAAGCTAGATATTACTCTAGCTATTACTATCTACTTTACATTTTCTTAATATTCTTCTAAAAAATATTTTATTACCATTAATAGATAATAAAGCTATTTAAAAAAAACTTTAATTATACGTTAATTTATAACTGTAATAATACTAATATTTTTAATTTATGTAGATTTACAGACTTAAATTAGGTAAGAGATATTAAGAATAGAAAATCCATTTTAGCTTATATATTTTACCTGGATTTATATAGTATTATTAGCTATAGTTTAACTAAGTAAAAAAAAGTAATTTTATCTATTTATAAAGTTTAGTATATAACTTTAGTAGATGCTACTAAAGAAGCTATTTACTTATTTGATAACTATAGCTTTATTAATAAACTTTTGGAATTTAAAGCTATTAATAAACTTATTATCTTTATTAATAATTAATTAGCTAAAAAGCTTACTAAAAATACTGAATTTTATAAAAAGGCTAAGTATATTATTATTTATTACTATTATATTAGAGATCTTATTAGAGATAATAAGATACATTTCTATTATATTAATATAAATAATAATATTACCAACTTTTTGATAAAGCCTTTAGGCTAAGTTAAATTTAATAATATTCTTAAGAGTATTTTATAGAATAATTTTAAGAATAATATTCTACCCTCTTATAAAGAAAATAATGCTAATTATCTATTTTCTGAAGAATAATCTTTTCCTTTTTACCTATATAAGGTTTTAGGTTTTTTAGGTTTTTTCTTTTCTTTCTTCTAAAGCTTTTTCCTTTATACTATTTATAGTTTTAATTTTTCCAGACTTTTATTTTCTGTATTTTTACTATATAGTTTTTAGAGTTTTTACTACCTTTTTACTGCCTTTTTAAATTATAAAAGATATTTATCTTATATACCTTATAGGGAGATATTAAAGTTATAGCTATCTTACTATTACTTTTTTTATTCCAAATACCATATATTAGGGAAATAGGAATTAAGTATTCTACTTCACTCTTATAACCTTATATTTTCTATTTACTCTAGTAAATTCATTATTAGAGTTTAGATTATATAATCTATATCAATTATGCTCTAAATTAATTGAACCTTAATATTCAAAAATTTAATAAACGGATTATATAGTAGTCTATATCTTAACAGCTTCTATTTATCTGTTATATATAAGGTTAATATTTCTGAAAATAAACTCTATTTTAATAAATATATCCGGAAGCTTTCTACTTTTAGTGAAATTA
Source organism: Colletotrichum lindemuthianum (assembly GCA_001693025.2). Taxonomy (NCBI): domain Eukaryota; kingdom Fungi; phylum Ascomycota; class Sordariomycetes; order Glomerellales; family Glomerellaceae; genus Colletotrichum; species Colletotrichum lindemuthianum. Next base: position 8,883 of record MASP02000349.1, read on the forward strand.
GAATTTTCTATCTTTATTACTATTTCTACTAATATCAGTACTGCTTTCAGATATTATTCTGAATTTCCTATTCTTCTGTAATTTATTGAGTGTTAAATTCCCTTAACCTATTCACTAGTCTTCTATACTAGTTTAACAATATCTTCCGTATACTAAAACCTTACTGGATACCCTCTTTAACTGCATTCTATATAGATTTTATTATGGTAGTAAGTGGCTATAATATAGCTTAGTTTACTGTATACTTTACATATAGATATAGGTTTCTTAACGTAAGATCTTTTAGCTGGAACTTCCCCTTTGTTACTAGCTACTTTATAATATATATATACTAAGCCTACAGCATTATTGTATCTAATAGCCTTTTTATTAGCATTACTGGAAGCCTTATGGAGCTATAATATCTTCCAGAGATACTTAGCTACTAGGGCTATAGCTTTTAGTTACTAGTTATTAAACTTTTAGTATTATAAATATCTCTATATTCTAACCTTAACGTAGTAAAGGAAGCTAAAAGTATACGCCCTTAAGGCTTTAAGCACCAGAATACCTAAAGCCTATTAAATTACCAAATATTTAGCGTAAAGCTTGAGTGGTAATTAGTCTATATACTAAGATATATAAAGTATATTAAAAAAATATAACTTTTATAGAATAGAATTAATTTATTAATAGCAAGTAAATACTATAAAGGTAACCTATATACGGTCTGGTAGTATATAGTAGTGTTAGAATGGGTAGGAAAACAGGTATAGTGAATAACCTATGTTTCAGGAGAAACGTTATTAGATAAAAGTAGTTTTCTTAACGTGAAGGCTTTATTAAAAGGGTTGTAATAATAATAGTAAGATAGAGGAATTCTCGGTGATTATATTAATCGTATTATTAATATAATCTAATTGCTATTCGTTAAGATACAGAGGGTTCCTTATAAAAGGGTTATTCTGAACCTCCGGCTGTAGCCACAGCGTATAGGCCACTGTAACTACAGCGTATAGGGCTCTGTAACTACAGCGTACGGGCTATAGTATAACGCACGCTACAGTATCTGTTACAGCATATAGGACGCTGTAACTGCAGCGTACAGGCTATAGCGTAGCGTACGCTACAGTGCCTATTATAGCGTATAGGGCACTGTAACTGCAGCATACAGGCTATAGCGTAGCGTACGCTACAGTACCCATTACAGCGTACAGGGTACTGTAACTGCAGCGTATACGTTACAGCATAAATAATCTAAAGTAAACCAGTAAACTCTTTATATAGTTATTACGTTCACTTATAAACTACTGAAGGTAAAAAGATAAACGTTATATATATCTAAAGAACGTTTCTTATATAATTTATTCATATAAGAATATTAGTATATTATTTATAAATTCTGTACGAATAAATAGAGATAAAGTATTCTTAATATTCTTAGATATTAGAATAAGTCTAATAAGTAGTAGTTACACTATAAGGTCTAAAGGATATATAATAACTTTATTATAACCTACTAAATCTTTTATACCTCTACGGCCGCTAACTATAAAGTATAGCTATCTTAAATTACTATTACCTAATTCTCAATTTTATATAGAGAAGTATTCTTATAAAGAAAACTATATAGGTAGCTAGAAAATTCAAGTAGTTATAATATTTATAAGCTACTAAGGAGACTATTAATAGCCTAAAGCTTACTGATAGTATACTATTAAATATCCAGTCTATTGTAGCCTCTATAAATAAAAACTGTTATTTAAGAAGGTATATAAGCACTATTGCTATTACTATATTACTTAAGTTATTAGTAGCTATATTACTTAGGATACTATTAGCCGCTTACGTTAATCCAGCCACTGCAGGTGTTACCATATGCTTGCCGGTTAAGGCTGCATTTTTGCAGTATGCATTTTCAGAGGCTGTAATTTGGAAGGCGGTAGGTATATTTAATGCAGACGCTAATGCTAAGTGGTTGGTGGGCATTCGTTATAAAGCTATTACTGAAACCCTAGTCTTACCTCCTCTGGAGAGATAAAACTTAAAACAAATTATAAAACTATATAGCTAAAGTCTAAATAAGGAAAGACTAAACAGTAAAAAGTAGATCTCTATAAATTATAACATTTCAACTTAGTGTAGGCTAACTGGTAGTAACTATAAGAGGGCTTTATTATATAGAAGTCTAATAACTTTAGGTCTCTATTAATTATATAATTCTAGCTATTCCGGCTTTCTATATATACTATAAAGTATATATCCTTATATATAATTTTACCACTAGCGATTATATTTTTAAAGGCTAAATTTTCAGAGGCTATATTTCTAAATATAGTTATCAATACTGTTACAGATGCTAACTATTTAGTAACTATTATTATATAGCTATTATATATACCTCAGTCTTACTTTCTTAGAGAGGTAGAATTTAAAAAACTGTAAGAATGTAGCTAAAGGCTTAGGTAACGAAAGGAACAATAGTAAAAGATAGATTTTTATAAATTATAAGATTTTAACTTAGTAGACTAACTGGTAGTAGCTATAAGAAAGGTTTTTGTTAGTTTCACTAGGGGAAGGTATATCGTATATATTATTACGTATAGTATACTGATAGAGTTAAAGATATTAATATTTATAGTGCGTAGCCTATAGGTTACATATAAGCTAGATCTAGGTATTCTGGGTAATTAGTTACTAATTACCTGGCGGCTAGTAATTACTAGTAGCTAGTTATTACTAGTAGTGGTAGTTTCCGCCACTAAACTATACTATATAGTTAGTATACTGTAGGGCTCTAATAGCTTTATAGCTATTATACTACTAATATTAGTAAACTTCCTTTTTACTTTTTAAGTATAATATACTATATTCCTATATATAAGATAAAATCGATTAAATAACCTATATCTTTTAACTGAATAACCTTCTAAATTCCCTCTTTTTATTCTAAATAAGTAACTTATTCTTCTATATAAACTATTATATTATTTATATTAATAAATCTCTCCAGAGTATAATTTGAGGACTTTTTAGTAAAAGTATCAGTAAGGTTATTCTTACTGTTAATCTATTATATTTTATAGAGTTCTTAACGTTTATATAATTACCTTAAAGCTATAATATTAATTATAAGCTTCTTCTTTTTTATAATATTAAACTTTATAAAATACTTATATAATAAATATAAGTTAGTATAAATAATTATGGAAAAAGAAGGAAGGTTATAATAAGCTATACTTTTTCATAAAGATATAGTAATAATATATATAAAATCTATATTAGTAACTATAATATAGATCTCTAAAGTAAGTATACTTCTAGTTACTTTTTTATCTTTAGTTAAAGAGTAATAAACTAAATTATTTTAGATTATAAATTTACTTTTACTAGTAGCTATCTCTTAACCTAAAATTATTATAATTCCCAGTTAAAATAATAGGTTAATATTATTAGTGAAGAAACTATCCATGAAAACATAGAAGTATACTTTAGAGAGATTAAGAGAGATAAAAATTAACTTTTAATCTAAATACTCTATTTACTATTTAATATACTTATTAAAAATAGTAGTATTATTACTAAAAGGTTATTATTAGTATATTATATATAAGAGGTTCAAAAATACCTTAGATTAGTAGATTAAAGTAATATATACTTTATATATATATTATTTAACATAGCTTTTTTTAAGTATCTTAGAGTTTATAAAAATATTAATAATAGTAAGCTTATAACTTTAGTTTCTTTACTTAAAAAGGAGATTTTTATTTTAGAGAGAAAATATACTACTATTAAATATTAGTGGTATTAACTCTATAAGGAAGATCTTAGGTTTTACTATAAAGAAAGTTTTTATTAGTTTTTTATCCTCTTATTAAGTAAGAATAATATTAGAAAGACTGAGAGTATTATCAGTTTATATACTAATTATACTAAATATCTTATTATTAGGTTAAAATATAAAGAGGTAAAGATTGTAAGTAGATATTTCTATATATAACTATTCTTTATAATACTTTAAATATATTACCTACTAGTAGGTATTAGCTTCAGCTAAATTATAAAGTAGTTTAATAATTATTATTCTAAATTCTGGAGGATATTAGTTTTTAAGATAAATAAATAACCTAGCTATAATATATTTTATAAGTTTAGTTTTCGCCTAAATATAAATCTAAATAATATCTTCTAGCTAGAAGAAGAAATCTTTATCCTTTATTAATATAGAGGTGATAGTTATAATTAATCTTTAGCTACTTCTCTAAATTATAAGAAACTAAGTAAGAATTATAAGCTTCCTATTATCTCTAAAATTTTAGATTATAAGCTTTAACTTTTTATATACTTAGTTACTATCTTTATTCTTAATTTTATTAATAATTTGAGACTTGAAAATAATATAGTTTTTATAAATAATAAAATTATACTAGATAATCTTAACTATATTATTATTAATAATATTTCCTATTTCCTTCTTTATTAACTTTTTCAAAGGGAAGCTAGAAGTAGTAATAATTCTTTTTTAGTAGAGGAATTTAGATAAAGTTAAATTAGTTTCTTTCTTAACTATAAGGAAAACTATAAATTAGTTTTTTTTAGTTACCTTCTTATTAAAAGAGTTTTACCTAGTTAAATATAGCTTTTAAGGGTTTAAGGAATAGTTTAATAACTTTCTGATATCTAGTATACTTATTCTTATTAGAAAGTAGTAATATATTACTTTTAATATAAGGAGGGAGGATACTATTATCTTCTAGTATCTCTAGAGTATTTAGAGGTTTAAAGTTAATAAGGAATAAAATTAAAGTAAGTAAGGTTTCTTAAGAGGAATCTTTAGTTTTATTAATATTACTATTATTATATTTATATTAGAAATATTCTTATACTTCTACTAGGATATATAATTAAAGAGAAATATTACTATTTTTATAGTATATTTATATAATAGTTAAGTAAAACTTTTAAGGATTATAAGGGAGGTCAATAATATATATTTTACTATAAATAGTAAGTAGGTAGAAGAAGGTTTACTAACCTTTCTTTTCTTACTATATATATAAAAAAAACTATAATAGAAAGTTTATAACTTATAATATATTAAGGTTATTATAAGTAGCTACAGTAATATTAATAATCTTTTTTATATATTTACAGTGGATAGTTTTAGTTACTTTTTAGACTGGTTATATTTATAAGATTATCTCTGGGGATAGAGTGGAATCTTCAGTAAGTTAGAAGTAGATTCCAAAGATAAGAAGTGTAAATATAAAATTATTTAAGCTAGTAATATTATTTATTAACTTATAAGTAGCCTAAAGATAATACTCTTATAATAATAATGAATATTCTTAATAGTAGATCTTATATGTATAATAGAGAAAGATATAATAATATTTTATCTTACTAATATTATTATAAGTTTTAATAAATATAATTCTAACAGTTAAGTTTATTATTTTAGCTTCTAAATAAAAATCTTTAGATTAGAAGTTTATTCTAGTATTAGTAAAGATAACATTAGGTAGACTTAGGTAAATATTAATTTAGTATACTTTAAAAGCTTTCTATATTAATTTCACTAAAATATTAGATAGAAATTAAGTAATATTAAAAGCTATAGCTATATTAATAATATAGAGGATAGGGTAGTTATTCTTAAAGTAAACAATATTAATAATAACTTTAAAGTTAAAGTTAATATTATTATAGAGGGTAAATCTAAATTGAGAGGGGGTAATACTATATATTTAATACTAATAGTAGTATTCTTTGAAAATTATAAAAGTTTTTTAATTAACTAAATATTTAGTTTTATAGAGAATGTCTTAAAAATATATAATAGATAGATATCTAAAATAATAATAAAGTTTCTAGATCTTAATCTCTATTAAGTATAAGGAAGTAAATATCTCCTCTTTATCTAATAATATTTATATATATCTCTATTTATATATACTTAGAATAACTTTCTTATTTTAATATAACTAGTTATAGATATTATTAAAAGTGATACTAAAGTAATTTATATTAGTAAAATATAATAGAAATAGAGTTTCATGAGGAATTATATAGAATATTATTATACTAAGTAGTAGAAATATATTATATATACTTATTATTTTTATACGTTTACCTCTTTTAAAATAAATAGAAATTAATTCTCCTCTGTAAGTTTTTAAGAGAATAGAAAGAAGGATAGTTTATTTCAGAATATTAAACTGAAAGTAGCTAGCTGTAAAGTAAATAGTAGTATTTAAATTAGGTAATATCCCTTAGAAAACTATATTTAAATAGTATCCCTGTAGAATAAATATAGATACTAGAGTGGTAATCCTTTTAGTTATATTATCTTCTTTTATTAAGATATAGATTATTACTTAGTTTTAGAGCATTCTTATAATCTTTTAACTATTTAGAGATATAAGTTATTCTTTAAAATATAAAATTATAAAGTTATTTAAAAAGTTACTTAGAGGATTAGATAGCTTAGGTTAATCTTTAAGTTAGTAGTTTTAGAGGTAATATACTACTATATTATCTTTAATAGTGGTTTTATAAATACCTCTAAGGTTATTATTTAAGCTTTCTATTTCTTTATACTAAATGAAGAAATAATAATAAGTAGATATTAATATATTTACTATATAGAAGTTAGATTTAGATTAGTTATAGAAATTTCTTCTCTTCTTAAGAGAGTATCTTATTAATTAGTAACTAAGTTTACTATAAATATAGTATTTTTTATTAAATTATATAGTAAATTATACCAGTAGGCCTATAGAGATAGGTAGGTAAAAGCTTATTTATATAAAAAGCTATCTGCGGAGCGACACTATCTGATATATAGATTCGTGGGTATATCTTATATAAAAAGCGCCTTATATAAGTAGGCTACATAACCTAAGATAGTAGCCTATAGGCCTGAAACTATTATAATATACCCCTCTAGATAGAGCTATATATAAATAAATACTAACTAATATATAAAGTTAGTTAAAAATCCCTATTTAATATGTAAATATACCTTTAGATATATAATAAATAAAATAAAATATTAATTAGTTACTTATAAAATAATATACTAAATATAGATAAATAAAAAAATTATTCCTTCCTCGTAAGTTATAGTTAATATTTACTTAGGATACAGCTTTAGGCTAAGGTAAATAGTGAGAATACTATAACTTAATACTATTTTTAAGGTACTCTCCTCTCGATCTTTCCTCTTTAGACTATTATTACTATTATTACGTTAGTATTTATTTAAGATTATATTATATATAAATATATATATATATATCTTTACTACTAATAGTATTTTACAGAAAAATAAATATAATAACCTCCCTTTCGGAGGTAACTTACGCTACTTTATAATAGGTAATACTAACTGAAATTAATACTAGTAATAATAGCTAGAGTAGCTTCTCTATACTGAAGCTACAGAAATAAAGTAAAAAGAATATAGATAATAATAGCTAGAATAGCGTTTCTATACTGAAGTCTAGTAAGAAGAAATAACTTATTAATATAGTTACTTAGTTTCTATAGTTTTAGATATTATTAGTTAATAATTTATTTTAGATAAGAAGTAACTTACAGAAGTAGAAAGTAATAATCTAACCTTTAAGAAGATATAGAGAAAGTCTCTAGTAGGAGAAGAAACTAATAGCCCTTCCCCCAGTAAGTATTATTAACACTAATTTAGTATATAAGATAATATTCAGTTAGTTTAGATATTTACTAATAATAATATAGAGGGGGTAAACCTTAAGGATAGTAAGTTTATAAACTAAGGCTAGATAGCCCTCAGGGGTTCTATATATAAAAATTATATTTATAATATATTCAGTGGGAACTTCTAATATAACTATTACTAGGTAAAGTTAGATTAATTAGCTAAATACTAGTAGTATATTATAGGTAAGATTCTGTATATACTATTATCTAGCTAGCTAGTAATACTAAGGCTTCAGTTTCTTAAGCTTATTTAGAATAGTAATCCTACTATTATAATATAATCTTCAGTCTATATATTACTTATATTCTAAACTAACTATTAGCTAGAAGTTTAGGTAAGTTAAGATTATATTACAGTTAATACTTTTTAATAAGTTTAGTAGTAGGTTAATTTCTCAGGAGATAGTTAGTAAGATAGCTATTCTGAAGTATCTTTCTACTTCTGTATTTATAAGTTAGAATAGAGGTTATTCTAAATTAATATCTATTAAAAGTATCTCTGAAGCTAATATCTATCTAGTTTTAGCTAATCTTTGTACTAGTAGGTTACAGCTAGCTTTTAATAATTTTATTATTAGGAATATCCTACAGAATATTACTGATATATATAAGGATATTATATCTATATATAAAGCTACTCTCCTAAGTAGAAAGTAAGGAAACTAGTATAATACTTTCAGATATTAAAATGTTTTATATATCTACTGCCCTCTTAGGTAAAAGTTATATCTTTTTATAGTTTACACCCTATAGGGTAATTTAGCTTTCCTAACTCTTATATTATTAACCTATAGTTTATATTATAATATATTTACTTATATGATTATATTTATAAATAAATAGATGCTAAGGGGTGTAATTAGTAAGAGAGAAGTATAAAGGAAAGTATTAGTTATTAGGTATAGTATCTTTAGGTTAGTTACTTATATAACTAGCTTGAGGAGTAACCTTAATTAGAAACTCTATATAGATAACTACTTCCTGGAGGTTTAGAAGTAATTAGAAGTATTTAAATTTTAGCTGTAAGAATACTTTAGTAAGTCTATTTACTAGTATATTATTTATTAGTATATAGATAACTTTAAATAAACTAGCAGTATATTCTTAAAAAAACTATATATTTTGGATATCTATATATTATAAGTATATTAAGATATATTTGCTAGTATTAACTACTAGATAAATTATCTAACTATTATTATAATAAACTCTCTATATATTACCTAGCTTTAGAGTAATATCTCTAAAGATTTACTTAAAAACTATAGTTTTCTTTACTATATATTTAAGTATAAAAACTTTATTTCTATAGTAGATATAGTAATAGTAGCTTAATAAGTAGTTTTTTACTAGATTAATCCTCTAAATAGTAAGATAATATATTCCTAGGAGGATCTTTATATTTTATTATTATTACTAAATAAGGTATCTCTAGTAATAAGTAATATTTATTTACTCCCTAAGGCGCTATAGTATAGTATAAGGTAGTAAGTAGTATAAAAGTATTAGATTCTTTAATTAATTACTAAAAGATATTAATAGAAGGATTTTATAAGATATTATAAAAATTAAGTATATATAAAAGAGATATTAGGGTAGATTATAATTAAGATAAAGAGTATTAATCTTATTTTCTCTTAAAACTCTTTTACTTTAGTAGCTATAGCTATACTTAAATTAGAAATAAAGAAAACTATAGAAATAGAAATTAGAGGTAAAATAGTATTAGTAAGTATATAGTATTTAGTAACTCTCTTAATATACTAATTATAAATAAGGTTAATCATCTTTATCTTATAATTCTAAATAATTTATTTTTTAAGAAACTAATTTACTGAATCTTAGTTTTTTATCTTATAAATATTTTTTAGTTAAAAAATAATTTTAGTAGTATAAGCTACTACAGATTAATAATAGAGAATAAGGATATTATTTATATAGAATATAATGAGAATTTTCTTATTAGGTATCTAGAAAAAATAGAAATTTTTATTTATAGAATAAAGTTTTAGGTAAATAAGAATTAAGGAAAACTGCTTATACTAAAAGAGGAGTATATCTTATAGTTTATATAAAATATAAATAAGTTTAATATAACTACTATACTGCCTGAATTCTTTAGGTAGTTAATATTATATAGAAGTACCTTTAGAATTAAAGTATATATTCAGAAAGATATTAATAATATCCAGCTGGAGTATCTTTAGATTAAAGTATATAGTAATAATTATTACTATATAGAAAGTTTATATAATTAGTATTATAGTATATATTTATTCCAGAGGGTTTAACTACTATAGATTATTATAAATATAAAGCTTTACTTTATAGTGATTAAGAAACCTATTCTTATCTTTCTTATATAAAAGTATCTACTTAAGGGGAATTAGCTTCCTTTTAGATTTATTCTATAAGATAATTATCTAGGTTTCCTTCTCTAAAAATACTTTTATCTTAATATTTACTATTTATAAAAAGAGGTTACGAAATTACTCTAGAAGGCGAAAAATAACCTTTTAGATTATAAGTAGCTTAGAGAGTTAGTTAACTTATATTTATACTGAAAAACTTATAGAGAGAGAAATATAGTTTATTAATAAGAAATACTATAGAGGTTATTTAGAAGAAGCTATATTAGTTATACTAATAATTTTAGTATCTCTAGAATTCTATTTCTTTAAGGATAATCTTAAAGAATCTTAGTATATTAGGAGGCTCTTTATATAAGTATATTTTATTCAGAAAATCCCTATTAGAATAATTAAGTGTAAGGTAAAATATTAATAGAAATTCTCTAGAGTAAAGTAAAGTTAATTAGGTAAATATAAACTTAGGGGAATATCTTATATTTAGATAGTTGCTATAAATATAAAGTATATAAAGTAGTAGTTAAGATTATTATTTCTAGATAAATCTAAATTAAGACCTTAGATCCTATAGCTACTTTACGTTAGTTAGCTACTTCTAGCTACTTTTAGATACTAAAGTTTAATTACTAGAATAAGTTTACTTCCTATTATATATAGTCTTATATTCTGGATATATTTAATATATATAGTATTTTTACTTATTACTAAAATAGATAGTTTTATTAGTATATTAATTTAAATATAAATAATATTCTTAACTTTCTCGCTAGGTAGGGGAATTTTAAGATTAACTTCTTTAAGTAAATTAAATAACTTAGAAGCTAACTTAGGTATTAGTAACTAGTTTCCTTATTCCAGAGGAAGCCTACTAAAAGTAATTTTAATATCTTAAAATTTCTTCTTAATCTCTATAATAATACTAAAGATAGTTATTATATTATAAGATAAAATCTAAGTAACGTTAATTAAATTAAGGATTCTAAATATTTAGAATATATTATCTATAGTATTAAAATTATCCTTAATCTCCTTAACTACTAACTAAGTGAGGTTTTTTAGAATAGCTTATTTAATATCTATCTTTATATAGAATTTAAATTTATTAAACTAAATATTATATATTATAATTACTTAGTTAAGTAAAGAATTTTAAATTTAGTAGAAATTATATATATTAAGTATATATTCTACTAGATATCTAATATAACCTCTTAGTTTTACCTTAAATTATTATCTATAGAGTTTCTACTTCTACTTCCTCTTAAGTAGGTATACTTGGTATCAATATATATAGAGATACTTCCAGTTAGAATATAGATCCTTTATTAGGGAGATAATATCTCCTTAGATATTCTATTTTATATATTACTAAAGTTACTTTTTTTTAACTTTAAGAGGTAACTTCTAACTAGAATTTACTTAAAAACTAATACTATAAATAAAGATAGTAGACTTACTACTTTTAGTTATAAGTAGAATAAGAAACTAATATTATTAAATATCTTAATAAATCTAATAATAATCTTTTAGCTAGTATATTCCTAACTACCTATTAGTTTCTTTATATATAGGGGAGAAAGTTTAAATTTAATTTCCTCTTCCTCAGTATATTACTAATATTTCATTTATCTATTAATTATAATAATAGCTTTCTTAATATTCTATTAGATTTTATAGATAGAAAGATTCTTCTAATATAATATCTACTATTTAAAATAATATAGTATATTAAAAACCTATTCTAAAAACCTATTCTGAAGGATAAAGATAAAGAGATAGTTAGTAAATTTATTTTTAATAATTATTACCTAATATAAAAGGTTACAGCTAAGTAGGTAATTAAAGAGATCCTTAATAATATAGTAATAGGGTTACTAAATATAATATTCTAACTTCTGACGAAAGATAACTTAATAAGTATAGATTATTATATAATATTTACATTTAAGGTAAGCAGCTACTTTAATCTTCACCCCCTAAGTATAAATAATAGCTTTTATAAATATATTAGATTCTAAGTAACTAGACTATAAATACTATATATATATATAAAGTTTTCTTATTTATATAGAGACTCTCTTGAGAAATAGAAGTTTATTTAAAGAAAACTAAGTTTAACTTTGAAAGGAAATTACGTAAGATAATATTATTATTCTTCCTTCTAAAGTAAAGAATATAGTTAAAACCAAAATATTAAATATTCTTCTTTTAAAGTAATACCTCTAAAATAATATTTATCTAGAAATCCTTAATATAATAAATATCCTCTAGAATTAAATCTATCTTTATTCTATTAAGGCTATTTCAGATAGCTTTTAGTATATAGTATTTCTTCCCTAAAATGAAGAAGGATATAATATTAATTTCCACTTATATACTAGCTGAAGAGATCTTATAGAAGCTAGACTCCGGAAGGTTCTTTTAGTTAATAAGGTAAGTAGTATTATAATTATCTATAATTATATTATTACTGAATAAGTAATATAAAGAGATAGAAGTAGTAAAAATACTAAATAACTTTAGAGTTATATAGTAAAGCTCCTCCAGAAAAAATAAGTTAATAATAATAGTTACTATATAAGAAGTATACTATAGGGTCTATTAAAATTAATTGTTTTAGGTATAGCCTCTACTATAGCTACTACCTCTTCTTTCTCTGTAGCTATTTCTTTATCTACAAAATAAAAAACCTAAGAGACGGTTAATAATAACTGAAGCTTTTAGCTATCTGGTGTAGAATAGCTTAGTATAAAGGTTATTATAATAATCCTCACTAAGATAGTTTTATATTAAAATCCTTTTAGTATTTAGAACTAATTTACTATACTTATTTAAGCTTCCTTTTAGAGTAATCTTAAGCTAGCTATAGTAGAGGGGGGGCTAAATATAGTTTAATATATTATAGAAGTATATTAAAAGTAACCCTATTTAACTTATAGCCTGTAAGGTAGGTATAGAGTTTTCAGCTAACTGCTCTATAAGGATTATAAAGACTTCTTATTTACTATAGGGGTCCCCTAAGAGACTATTATAGTAAATAATATTAGAGAAAATATCTTTATATTCTTAGAGTGAGAGAATTCTAACGTTAATATGTTTATTTATAGTAATCTAATTAATCTGGATATTCACCTAGTCTGTAATAAATTAGGCTTCTATTACACTTAGGAAATTCTCTACTATTAAAACCCTATTAATCTTAGGAATATTATACTAAATAGTATAAAAATAGATATTACTCTAGATAGTATATTAAGTAAATATATTATTTAAAATTTTCACCTAAGTGAAAGCTAGATTATACTTCTTTCTAATAATAGTTAAAATACTAAAATCTAATAAAGTTAGATAGTATTTAAGATTAATAATAAAATTATAAAATAAAGTGTTATTTACCAGAAGCTATTTAGAGTAAGCTATTTAGAGGAGAGTTATATTAATAGTTATATTAACCTATTACTCTATAGTCTTAAGATATTTCTTAATTTTTCTACTGTTAGAAGCTTTAGTTACTATAAGGTATAAGTATACTAAATATTTATTATTAATACTGGGGGATTCCTTAGTTATTAGAGAGGTAGAAATATTTAGAAATAAAGTTACTTAAGAAGTTAAATATAAAACATTATTTTACGTAGGTTTATCCTAGGACTATAATATAGTATAAACTACTTAGAGGAATTAATTATAAATATTTTTATTTTAGATAAAATCCTTAAGAGAAATCAGGTCCTCCTAGAAGTTAAACTTAGAAGGATAAGGATTATTTAAATTAATATATTTCTAAGTATCCTTCACTTTAGTATAATATTTAAAAATATTATACTATTAAAGCTAGTTAAAATAATAGTTAAGATAAATAGAGATATTAAAATCTAATAGTATTATATAGGAAGATATTATAAGAATAATTAAATAATTAACTAGGAAGAAGAGAGGAATAAGAAGAGGGTTTATAGATAATATAAGCTAAATAGGTATAACTTAAATAATAGATCTCAGAGGGTATTTAAAGCTAGACTAATAACTATAGTAAATTATATTAGTAAGCTTATAGAGATAGGTAGGTAAAAGCTTATTTATATAAAAAGCTATCTACAGAGCGGCACTATCTGATATATAGGTTCGTGGGTGTATCTTACGTAAGGAGCGTCTTACGTAAGCAGGCCACGTGACCCGGAATAGCAGCCCACAGGCCTGAAGCTATCACGACAAATTAGCTATATAGAATAGTAGGAATTAAGTAATATCCTTCTCTAAATAATATTGAGAAATATTCTTAATCGCTATATTTATATCCTCAGTAAGAGCTTTAAAATAAGTTATATATCTAGTTAGTTTAATATTAATCTATACTAATTAATAAGGATCCCTCAGAATTATTAGTATCCTTAAGTATATATTAAAATATTATAGAAGGAAGGCTTATAGTAATACTAACTATAGATTATAGTTAATTATAGACTCTCTAGCATATTATTATAAAGCCAAAGAAAGCTAACTAATATTTTAATATCCCTCAGTATATACTTAAAAAGTAGTTTTAAAAGCTGAAATTAGTATATTATTTAAGAGGAAAAGTTTTCTGAATATATATTAGTTTAGTGAAAAGAATCTTAAATATCTTCTTTCTTATCTTTTTAGTTATTAGTAATAATATTTCTAAATATTATTTTATATTAGTTAGTAAAGTAAATCTATTAGCTTTTATTACTTTTAAAATAATTCTTAATACAGAGAGTTATATTATAAAATATTATAGAATTAAGGAGATTACTAAGGTAGTTAAAATAGTATTTAAAAGCCTGGCTTTTCAGTATAATTAAGAAGACTCCAGCCTATATATAGTTAGATATATCTAACTTTAGATAATAGTCTCTAAAAGTATAGATTTTTAATTTAAAGATATTATAAAAAGCTTCTTCATATTTTATCTTAAAGTTATATATTTTCGTAAGATTAGTTATATTCTTAGCTATTAGTATATCTATAGGTAGAGGTTTAGTCTCTTAGTAATTATTTATAAAATTAATATATAGGAGAGAAGCTGTAGGAGGTAGAGTAGGAAGTTTATATTATTAGTTTTAGTTATAGAGAGGTTATTAATCTTATTAATTTTAAAGATTCTATTATTTAAGTTATCCTTATTATCTAGATACTATATCTATTACTAATAATAATGGAGGAATTATAGATCTTTCAGTTTATTAAAATACCCCTTAGGATTAGTTTCTTAAGGCTGCTAGATAAATATTAAGCTTTATAAAGTTTTAATAAGTTACTTTTTATTACTACTTCTAGAGAGTAGGATATATTTATTAGGCGAAGATAATATTTTTAAGGAAGTCTAATTAGTTATTAATAAGTATTTTAAAGTCTTATAATTTTATTACTATATTTTATATTTCTTTTTTAGTCTATAGGATAAACTTATCTTACTTTATTAGATTTATAAGGATTTAGTAGATTTATTTACTTTTTATATTAATCTTAGTATTAAAGATAATAAGGATATCCTATATATACTGGGGTAGTTATTTATCTATAATAATTTATACTTCCTCTAGCTAGTTTTTAAAGTTATTTTAAAGGAATTTAGAAAGTTTCTACTAAAGATATAATTATAGATATATATTCCTACGATTTATATAATCTGGTTATTAATTTAGTTAAAATTATATTCTATAGTTAGATTAAATATTCTTTATTTACTGAAGATTTTAATATTAGGAAGAAACTTCAGTTTTATTAGTATCCTTACTTCTAAAGAGGTTATATTATTTATAGGATTTAATATACTAAGGTTTTTAAAGGATTTTCTAAGAAGTTTTATTAGTTTAGATATTTTACTTATTATTTCCTAACTATAGGGAAACTATAAAAAAGTATAAATTAAAGTAGAAAGAAAGGGGGATGATAGAAGATTCTATTTTTACTATTTACTAATTCTATTCATTAGTATTATATAGGTAAAATTCAATTTTAGAGAGGGAAACTATCTATTAGTTAAGTAAGAAAAGAAATAAAGAAGAAAGTAAAACAATATAGAAAAGAAGAAGAGAAATATAAAGGAATTTAGAGAGATTTAGAATATTATAAATCCTTTTATTATAAAAATCTAGTAAGTCTTATAATAGAGGTATTTAATAAATATACTTATATAAAGTATATTTAGAATTTCCTCTATAAGTTAATTTTAAATAGAGGTAAGTATCTAGCTACTAAATTTAAGATATATTAATATAATTATTAAAGAGATATTACTTTACCTCAAGTTAAGCGAGAGGTTATTATTAAAAATATCTAAATAGATTAAGAGATTAGTAGCCTTACTTTAAGTTAGACTTAATAATTTTCTATTACTATTTCTACCTAAATAAATTTTACTAATCTGCAGTAAGTAGTAATAGTAAGATTAACTACTAATTAATATTAGTTTCACTAAGGGAAGATATATTATATATATTATTATATATAGTATACTAATAGGATTAAAGATATTAATATTTAAAATATATAGCCTATAGGCTATATATAGGCTAGATTTAGATACCCTAGATAATTCGTTACTAATTACCTAGCGGCTGGTGACAACTGGTAGCTAGTTGTCACTAGTGGCGGTAGTTTCCGCCACTAGGCTGTACTATATAGTCAGCATACCGTGGGGCCCTAATAGCCCCGTGGCCATTACGCTACCGACAGTTTTATTCTATAGAAGATTTAGTAGCCTCAGGCCCCCGTTAAGTATATTATTCTAGCCTTTCTAGCTTTCTATATAGACTATAGGAAACTATCTTATTATAAATATATATTTAGATATTTCTAATATAGCTAAAATATCTCTAAAACCCCTAAAATATAAAACTAAAATACTCTAAAATATTAAGTATCTAGTGCTACTATAATATGATAGTTATATACAGATAATATGTAAAAGAATAAAAATATCTCTTTTCTATAGAATCTTAAAAAGATAATCTCTCTTTATATAAATAGTTTCTAAGAAATTATAGAAATTAGTTCTAAATAATATTCTAAAATATATAGGGAAATTCTATATTTCTTTCTTAGGAATTATATATAGAAATCCAGATAATTCCTTAAATTATAGTTTCCTTAAATTATAGAAATTATAAGGAAACTTCCTGGAAACTTTAATAGCTAAAACTTTTTAAGTTAATCTAGATATTATTCTGAATATTTCCTCTAAATAGTAATATATTCTTTACTATTATAATTCTGGGGTATCTATATATAATAATTACTACCTCTAAAAGATAATTAACCTGAAAATCTTCCTTAATTACTTAGTTAAGTAAGTAAGAAATAGGTAAATTCTAAGGAAATTCAGATATTTTATAGTATAACATAACTGGAGAAATATTTAAGAAAAACTATAACTTTCCATAGAATAAATAACTAAGATATAGATATAGTAAAACTAATATAACTAGAATCTCTATAAATCTAAATGTATTTATTTTAATTAATAGGGAAAGTATGCTCCTTGAATTTATTAAACTTATTCTTATCTTCCTCCAGTTATTCCTTATTATTATAAATAGTAATTATAATTTCTAGTTTTATATACCTAACTAGATTTTAATATTACTTCTGTTATTTATAATTTATATTATAGAAATTAGCTATATTATTAAGAGTATAGTTTTTATTATATTAAGTATTTATATTTGCCTTAATAGTTAGTAGTATATACTAGAAACTATAAATATCAAAATACTGAATAACTTTAGTTATTTCTATATAAATATTAAAGTAATTAATCTTATTATAGTTAGCTATTTATCCTTACTTTTACGTAGTATTTAGAATATCTTCTTCTAAGGTCTAGTGGAATTATATTTACTTCTAAAAGTTACTACTAATACTAAGTATTTTAAATATACAATTTAGGTAAATAAATTTAATTAGCTTATTTTCTGTAAATTACTACTAAATAAAACTAGCTAGAATTATATTAGTAAGAAATTTAATAGAAATTAGAAAGTTATTCTACTATAAGCTTATATTCTTTCCTCTAACCTAAATAATAAGAAGCTTAAAGAAATTAATACAAATAGTAGTAAAAGAAATAGTAACTTTATAAAATAGTAAGTTATAGTTAACTTAAGAATATATTTAGTAGAGATACTTAGGAATTATGGGAGAATTCTCTAGTAGATTGCTAAATTTAGAGAAAATTATAAATAGTTAGTAATAAGCTGCAGATATACGTTAGTTAGTAACTTTAAGTTTCTTAGAGGGTTTATTAGAGGATAGTTTAGCTTATTACTTATAAATATACTTACTAGTAGTTATAGCTAATATAAATTTAGCGGTAAATATTTTAAGTATATTCTAAATAGTAATAATTATATTAGATTATTTTTGCAAGAATTTAGTAATATTATTTATAGCTATTTTAGCTAAAATCTAACTATTATAATATTAGGTAATTGCTATTTCTATAAACTTAAAGCTTTCTATAGATTTTACCTATTTCTTCTGGAAATTAGCTATATCTTATATTTAGTAGCAATAGAAAGAAGAAAGAAGAAAAGTAGTGGGAATATAGGAAGATTATATCTATAGAGTGAATTAAGAAATAGTTTTATATAGTATAGTTAAGAAATTAGCCTATAGTTTCTAAGCAGAAATACCAGTATATTAGTTTTAATTATTCTAAACCTTAAGTTAGTCGGTTATATTGGTTTTAATAGTAATAATATATATATTAATACAAATATAGCTAAATAATTAACTAGAAGTTAGGAATCCTAAGTTTTATAGTTTTATATAGGTAAGCTAGTTTTCTTAATATAATTAGGTAAGTAAAGTTAAGATTATATAAATAAGTAATTACAAATTCTTTCTAAATATATATTAGGCTGTAGCTAAATTATTAATAAAGTTAAAAGAGGTATTACTAGTAAATATTATTTAACCTTAAATATTTCTATAGAAATTTATAAGTTTCTAATTACTAAGTTATATATAGAAATTCTTAATTTTCTAGGAAAGTATCTTTATAAGTATTATAAAGTTCTTACTAGCTAACTTAAGTTAATAGGTTAGTTTTATCTTACCTCTATAAATAATAATTACTTAGAGATATTTTTTAAATATGAGAATATAGATACTATTCTTTTTAATAAGGAAAATATAGAATAGTTTATTTTATATATTATTCTTTAAGTAATTATAGTAAGTTAGGTTAGAAATAAAGTATCAGTATAATATCTTAATAAATAGTAGGTTTCTTAGGGAAAATATAGAGGTTTTATTAAGAATTTCAGAATAACTAGAAAAATACAGGAGTTTTAAGAATCTTCAGAGAAATAAATAATATAGAAAAAACTAGTAAATATAAGAAGATAGATAGAATTATTTCTAATAGAATTTAAAGGTAAAATAATATACCTCTTATTTATTAGTAGAAGTTAAGTAATATTTCTTAGAGAAAGAATAGTTATCTTATTATTTAGAAGGATAGTTTTAAGTTTAAAGTGTTTAATTTCCCTATAAAAGATTAGTAATCTGTTGGAATAAATCTACTAATAAAATCTTTATACTCTGGAAGTTTAAATAATTTCTTTAGGAAGAAGCTATTAAGTTGTGAGAATAGCTACAGTATCTATTCTACTGTGTAGCCGTTCTGACTTATATAAGGCCTAACCAGCCTATTTATATGCATTCGAGCGTTCTATTCTAGGTTAAATAGATTATACCTTTCAATAACCTACATTCAGACTGTATACTATACTATTTGTTTATCATATAAGTATAATAATCTAATTACTTCTTTCCTCTGGAAATTCTAAGTTCTATATAATTACAGTTTTTATTCCTTATAGGTAAAGTTAGCTTTAAATCTTCTCGAAACCCCTTTATACCACTTATTAATTAGTTTTCCTAGTTCTGAAATCTAATATTATACTACTAATAATTTCTTAATTTATTTAATTTCTTTCTTTATTTAGTTTTTTTCTTCTTTTTTTTTCAAAATTAGCTATAAGTTTATAGGTAGTTATAATATTTATACTTATCTATATATTATAAATACTAAACTAATCTTTCTATTTAATTAGATATTATACTTAGGATTTACCTTATTCTTTATAAACTACTTTTTTCTTAACAATTCATTTCATCTTATAGTATTAGTAATTATCTTAATATTTCTTTCTATAGTTATCTATTATTTCTATAGGTTTCCTAATATCTTTAGTTTAATAGAAGGAATTTTTACTAAAGTCTACTATTAGGCTAAAGTAAGTAATTAATATTACTGAGTGGATATTTATTATTAGGGGAAGGTCCAGTTAGTATACTAATTTCCCTATTTTATCTAGAATTTTTATAAAGCTTATTATAAAAAAAGTAATTTTAGCTAGTAGACTACTAGGTAGGTAATATTCTTTATCCAGCTATAAGTATATAAATTCTCCAGAAGAGAAAGTAAATAGCTAATATTTATAGTTAAATACGTTTTTTATAAATATTTATATCCTTATAATAAAAAAAGATACTTCCTTCTGGAAAATATTCTGGAGAATTACTAAAATAACTAAAACTACTAAATTAACTAGAAAGTTAAACTTAATATTATATAGAATCTTATTAGAATATCTTCCAGTAAACCTAAATAGGTCAGTATTAAGATTAAACTAGAATATTATTAAATAATCTAACTATTAGGTATCCAGATAATTCATTATAAATATTTAGATAGCTATTTTAATAATCTAGTTCTTATATTTAGAAAGGCTATTAGCTTACAGATAGTAGAATATGGATAAGTAAAACTTTATATTTATAGCCTTTTATAGCTATATTTAGAGTTCTAAAAGAAACTTAAAGTTATAATTTAAAATAATTACCTATAGAACTTTCCAGTTTCCAGCATTCAGTATTTAAAGTAGAATGACCACCTAATTTTACACTATATAGGTCATATATCTAAGTATAAGTAGGGAAACTTTAGAGAGCTTATTACTAACTATTAAAAATATATTAAATAAAGGAAAATTAGAAATCTTCCAGAAAGTATTAGTTGCGGGAATATTCAATAAACTAATTATAAAATCTATAATAATAATATAAAATAATATTAGCAGAAAGAGAATTAGCTAAAGCTTACTAATCAGTTTATACTTACTTTTAAGAAGAAGCCTGCATATAAGGTAATATTAGCTATATATCTAAATATATTTAGTAAGTTAGAAAATATAGTATTTAGAGAATAAGTTATACTATATATAAATATCTTCTTAATAGAGGTTATTTTTATAGAAAACGTAAATAATATCTTTTACTGCAGATTTAGAAATATAAAACTAATATTAACTAAAGAATTCTATATAGTAGAGAAGGTAGTCTATAACCTTAAATGGAAATTTAAAATTATTATTTTATACTAAAAGCTGGTAGTAGATTAAAGTAAATTTATAGTTAGCCAGATAGGTAGCTATAATAAAGAACTAGAAGTTAGATAATAACTTAATTTCAGTAATATAGTAAATAACTTAGTTATTCTATATTTTATCTAGTTCCCTATTATTCCCAGGTGGAATATAATCTATCTATATCCGTGAACATATATTAGGGATAATATTAAAAACCCCGGAAATATAATAATACTCTAACTAAAATTAGAATAAATATTTAGCTGCCAGTATAAGTTAAAGATTATTCTACTTACTATTAGTAATAAATAAGATAGTTTATATTATTACCTCTGGAGCAAATTTATAACCTATTAGCATAATTAAAACAACTTTACAGAATAATGAAATTAAAATCCTTATTTTATAAATAATCTAAATAAGGTAGGTAACTTCCAGTTTTATCAGCTAGTATTATATCTTTATACTAAATAGATTTCTACTAATATAGAGAATTAGCTAAATTACTATAGAGAAAATATATTTACCTAGAGTTTAATTTTATTCCTTATTCTTAATATAGAAAAATACTATCCTAAAGCTATATTTATAAAATACATTTACTTATAGAAATAAAATATACTTCAGATTATAGTAGATAAGGAAGATATTCTAATAGAATATTAAGTAAATATCCTTAAAACTAGTAAATTCCTTAGTAGTTACTTTAAAAGTTATTTTAGTAAAATAGTTTTTTATTTAGCCTCCACTATTATTTTCTAGTTTCTAACTAATATCAGTAATACTATTTTATAATTTAATTCTAAAAGTATACTAAAAAATAAGATATTATATATAGTCTATAACTTTAATCTACTAGTTTAGGGCCACTAGGGTATTAGAAAAAGCTATATTACATAATTCTTAAATATATTCCTTAGTGTTAAATAAGCTAAAAGTATCCACCTGGAATTCAAGAAATTCCATTAAAAGAAAGTTAATAAAGTATTTATTTCCTAATAGCTTAAGGTTATAATTATTAAATAACTTAAGGATAAATTAAAGATATTTATAGTATTTCTCCTCTAAAATAGAGGTAACTATTATATTATTAATAAATTCTTAGGTAAAATCCTTATATAATCTAAGAATTTCATTTATAACATATTAAGTATATATAGAGGAATTATAGAAGCCTATTAATACTACTATAGGTTTTTCCTACCTACAGTAGCTAATAATAGTTAGATACTTCTAGTATTTCTTAATAATTAGTATTTAGTGAAAATATTACCTAGTATTAATAATAATAATAAACTTCTTACTACAAAACTTTCAAATTACGTTAAATTAGAGGGATATTAGGTATATACTTAGCTATAGTAACTTTATTAGTAATATAAACGTCAATTACTATTCTACCTTTCCACTTACTATTAACGATTTGCCAAACTATAAATATAAAAACTCTAAAGATAGTATAGAATTTAACCTATTTAAATTATTCTTACAAATATATACTATCCAGCTTCTTATTTAGGAATTTCTAGTTTTTAATACTAATAGAATAAAGTTACTAAACTATCTTTTTTTATAATAATTATCTACTAAGGGAATAGTGATTTTTTTATTTTTAGATATATTTAAATATTCTTCTAGTATCTATAATGCTAGGTACTTGTCTATAATTTACAATATTATCTATATAAAATAACGGAAGTAGTTAAAAATAGTAATATTCGAGGGGGTAATAGTAATATTCTTAGCTAAATTAAACTTAATACTAAGCATATAATTCTTTCCTATATAATTACTTTAAAGACTTAGAGTTTCAGTAAAACTAGAATTTAGGTTAAATCCTTCAACAGAAAGTATATTATTACTTATATTAAATATATAATTTATTATTTCCTATCAGAATTCCACCAAAATATATTCTATTTTCCTAATCCTCTAGATCTTAATAATTCTATATACATTATCATATAATATAATTATAGGAAAATAACTTATAATAGTATTTACTATATTACTATAACTAAATTTAAATATAGGTATATTAATTTTAAACTCTTAGTAATATAAACTAATATATAGATTATAGTTCTTGGGGGAATATTTAGATTCTTTTCTACCTAAGCTGGATATTTAACTGGAAATTATTTAGTATAAATTTGAATAGAAACTTCCAGCCCTCTATAGAATTCTATTTTAATAATTCCCCTAGTATTTAGAATATTAATACTATTAGATATATTAAACTTCTACCTAAGAAGAATATCTACTTAAAGCTTAAAAATAACCTATACCCCAATATAAAGAATTATAATTTAGTAAGGTATTTTTTTTAATTCCTTTATAAAATAAGGTAAATATAATCTAACTAATAGTCTAAATATTTCCCACTTCCAAAAAGGTAATAATTATAAATATATTTAGATAATATTTAAATATATTCTCCAGAATATTCTGGCAGATAAAATGTTATATAATATTTACATCTATATATATTTTAAGAGATTATTCTATAGTTAATAATTAAATCTTAATTTAGATATAAGTATTTTTATATAATATAGTATTAGATATTACTTTAGAATTAAGTTTATTTCAGAGAAAGTTAACTTCCCAGGATATAGTAATTACTTCTTAATATCTAGTAAAATATAATTACCTTTCCTTATAGATTAAGTCTATAAGTAAATAGTAAATCTAGCATCTAGAGACTATAAAGTAGTTATTCTTATATTCTAGTAGTTCCTAATAATTACTAGAAATATCTAAGTTATAGATAAAGTTAGCTTCTGTTTTATATAGAACTTTAGTTAGTAAGAGGTAGTTATTATTAGGCACTTTTTTATACTTAATATTCATAGTAGAAATAGTATGTATTTCCCAATTCTTCGTTTATATTACTTTATCTATAGTATAAATATAATTTCTATCTAAATTAAATAGCTGAATATTAATACAAGTATATTAATAATTAGAATTTATATAGTTTTTTTTATGTTAAAAGTATTATATCTATTGTCTCTATTAGTTTTAGACTCTATAGGGGAGAGAGTTTAACCTTCTGAATAATATATTTAAACTATAGCTAACTAAAGGGAATTTCAGTTTATCTTAATTACCTTCTTTCAGAAAGTAAATTATTTTCTTAGAGATATACTAAGGTTATATTAGTTACCTAAATATTAGATTCTGCTAAGGTTTTATAGTTTAAATATTTTAGAACTAAATATTATTTCCTTTTAGATTAGCTAAATAGTTAGCTTAACTTCCAGACATTCCTTAGTTTATAAAATCTAGATTTCTAAAGAAGCTAAATTAGAAGGAGTTTTAGTAAATTACATTTCTTTAATTTTCCACCTTAGTATTCTATATTCATTTATCTTAAAGGTTTACTAAAAAAGAAATCTATTACTTACAGTTTATATTCAAATTAGAATATAGTAAGCTAATAACTAAGTTAATATTAAGTTTATTATAAATAAGTATTACTATCTTAATATTATCTTATTAAACTTACTTAGTTATTCTTGCCACTATTATAGTAGATTATTATATATTTTTATTACCTTAGGTATTTTTTATAGTAAATCTTATCTTATTTAGTTCATATTCTACTACCTATTATAGTATTTAGAAGCATTTTGCCAGTAAATTATAATAATAATTAATACCTAGGTGTGAATACTAAAGCTATTTCTATTATTTCTAAATTAAATTCCCAGAGTATTAATTAAAGGCTGCTGGGTGAAAGTATTTATAAAATTTAATAGTAGCAGCTTTTCAGCATATTATAGATCCTTCTGTACATATATAGGTAGTATTAATAAATTAGAGGATATTTATATAAACTATCTTAGTTCCTTCTATATAAAGTTCTTAATAAACTTTAAGCCTACTGGGTAGGTTAAAATACCTAATATTATCTAATTTAAATTAAAAGCCTGGGGGAAGCTTATTATCTGAATTTTTGTTTCTTATTATTTAGATTTAACTTATATTTATAGGGTTCCCTTAAATAATAAAGTAATTAAGGTGGTATATTATTCTCTATTCTGCCTGTAGGCTAAAAGAAGAATAATTAGCTATATTTCTTTTTTAAGCTTCCCCAGTTATAGTAAATTCTATACTTAATTCCTCCAAATAAGTAGTTTCCTTCTGGAAGTAAGGATTTAAAATAAAACAATTACTAAAGTAGCTATTTATATTTAACTAACTTAATAGATTAGTTAGTAGCTTTCTTAGTTATTTTATCTATATTTTATAGTTTCTGTAATTCTTTAGAAGAAGTAATTTAGTTATCTTCTAGGTATTTCTTATAGTTTTCTTTAGTAAATTTGTGGTTTTCCAGTAGAATACTTTTAGATTTCTAAATTATTTCCTAAATACTCTTAGAAGTTTCTTTATTAAGTTAGTTATTTAGCTACTTTAGGCTAAGAGGTAACTTAAGCTAATATAAAGATTCTGGAAGAATCTTAATTAAATCTAATATATTTACTAAAGCAGGGAATATTAAATATTCTAACTGGATCTTATAGATAATAGCTAGTTAACTTTATTATTCTGTATATTTTCTGAAAATATTATATTTTCCCCTTCTGAAGGATCTAGAGGTTTCTTCTATATTATTAGCGGAATTAGCTATATTAAAGGAAATTTTACTATTCTGCAAATTTAGTTAAAGATATTAGTAGTTTAAGTTTTAGTCTATAAGTTTATTTAGTTATTAGATAAATCTGGTTTTCCAATTAATCTAAATACTAGAAAAACTATAGAAAACTATAGATACTAAATATTCTTATAATTTAATTCTAAGAAGTTTAAAAATAATATAATAGTTTATAGAAAGAAACCATTAGAAGTTAGAAAAATTAGATTACTAGGCTGTAATTATTCAATTTACTTAGAATAAATTAAGTAAAACTGGAGGAATAATATAATTAAGATTATAGAAAAGTAATATTATAGATATATACTAGTAATAGCTGGAAAATAGTAATAATCTTCTAGGTAAACTATAAATTCTAAAGTTTATAAATTCCTAAAGCTAAGAGATAATTATTAATTTCTATATCTTTTAGTAAATTATTAGTAGTTTACTAGACAAACTAATAACCTAATAATATAAAAAGTAGGTTATACTACTATTTATTATAGTTATATATATATATTATCTAAAAAAACTAAAAATATTTCTTTTCTATAGAATCTAAGAAAAATAATTTTGCTTTATATAAATATTCTCTAAGGAATTATAGAGATTAATTCTAAATAATATTTTAGAATATTTAGGGAAATTCTATGTTTTTCTTAGGAATTATATATAGGAATTTAGATAATTTCTTAAATTCTAATTTCCCTAAATTATAGAGATTATAAGGGAATTTCCTGGAAACTTTAATAGCTAAAATTACTTAAGTTAATCTAGATATTATTTTAAATATTTCCTCCAGATAGTAATATATTCCTTACTATTATAATTCTGGGGTATTTATATATAATATATAGTATCTTAATATTAGGAAGTTATGTAATTAATATATAGTTTCTAAACCTATTAGCTTAGTATAGTAAATTATAGGCAAAATAGAATACATTCTTCTGAATACTTATAAGCTATCTATTAATTATAGTATTTAAAATTATCTCATTAAAGCTTACTTTAATAGACTAATATTTTTTAGTAATAATAACTATACTTAAATATATCTATATATATCTGATAGTATTCTAGTTATAAGTAGCGATATATATTTATAAGAGTATAGCTAATAGCTTAGGTAAGGAATGGGAAAGTAGTAAAAGGTAGGTTTCTGCAGATTATAAGATTTCAACTTATATAAGCTAACTGGTGGTAGCTATGAGAGGGTTTTATTCTATAGAGGCCTGGTAGCTCTATAGTAGCACTAGGCCTCTCTTAATTATATAATAATTCTAGCTATTCTAGCTCTATATAGGTTTTAGAGCCTATGTCCTTATAACTACCCCCCTTTCAGAGGCTTTAGCTCCCAAAGCCTGTAAATACTATATAGCTACTTTTAATTCATAATTTTACCGAATACTTACTAATAGTTTTAATATTTGAATAATATAAAGTAATAGATAAAATAATAGTTAAAATGATAGTTGAAATAAATAAAACGTTTTAGGTAAAACTAAGGTATCTAACCTTATTCTATAGCTAATTAGACCGTAAGGTACTTTATTAGTTTTACTAGGAAAAGATATATTATACACATTATAATATATAGTATACTAATATGGGGTAAACGTGTTAATATTTATAGTATATAGCCTATAGGCTATATAGGCTAGATCTAGATACCTTAGGTAATTAGTTACTAATTACCTAGCAGCTGGTAATAACTAGTAGCTAGTTATTACTAGTAGTGGTAGTTTCCACTACTAGATTATACTATATAGGTAATATTCTATAGAGTCTTAATAGTCTTATAGCTGTTATATTATTAATATTAGTAAACTTCCTTTTTACCTTTTAACTATAGTATAATATATCTCTATATAAAATATAATAGTTATTAAATAACCTATATCTTAAACTAAATAGTATTCTAAATTCCCTCTTTTATTTAACTAGGTAACTTATTTCTCTATATAAACTATTATATTATTTATATTAGAAAGCCTTTTTAAAGTATAATTTAGAAATTCGTTAGTAAAACTATTAGTAAGATTATCCTTAATATCAATCTACTATTCCTTATAGAGTTTCTAGTATTTATATAATTACCTTAAGGTTATAATATTAACTATAAGTCCCGTCTTCTTTATAATACTAGGTTCTATAAGGTACTTATATAATAAATATAAGTTAGTATAGATAAGTATAGAAATAGGAGGAAAATTACAATAAGCTATAATCTTTAATAAATATATAGTAATAGTATACATAAACCTTACATCAGTAACAATAATATAAATCTCTAAGGTAAGTATACTTCTAGTAACTTATTTATTTTTAGTTAAAAAGTAATCAACTTAATTACGTTAGATTATAAACTTACCTTTACTAGTAGCTATCTTTTAACTTATGATTATTATAAACTTTAGTTGAAATAATAGGTTAATATTAATAGTAAAGACACTATCTATAAAGATATAGAGATATATCTTAAACAGTTTAAGATAAATAAACGTTAATCTTTAATTTAAATATTCTATTTACTATTTAATATATTTAGTAAGGGGGAAGAGGCTAATAGCTTACTTTCTATTGCAACCTTTAGTAGATATATTATCCTCTGAAGTATAACTTTAGCCCTTCTACCTCTACTAACTGCTACAGCTGGCTTTAAGTTAATCTGAAGCTAAACTCCTTATAGCTATAGTAGCTAATATATCTACTCTATATCAATCTTTTTACAGATAATAAATAATTAAGAATTTCTTCTATATTAATCTTACGCTCTTACGACCTTATATTATATATAACTTAAATATCTTAAGAGATTTAATTATTACTAACTATAGCTACTTTATTTAAATACTTACTATAAGCTTGAAATCCGCAACCTTAGTATCCTCCAGACTATATCTTACTTACTTTCTAAAATACAAATTTACATCCTTAATATAAAGGTTTTCCGCCACTAATATAAACGTTCTCCACTATTAATATAAGCTAACTTATAATCTCTATATTAGTATAGTAAAACTCAGTCTACTTTTATTACCAAATAATCTTAATATCTAAAATAAGTTAAATGCAGCTCTAATACAAATAATACTAATATAAATACAGATACTTTTAATATAGCTTTATAATATCTAAACCCGAGCAATTATAATACTATAATATTCTAAGATATTTAGTAACTAACATAATATATTAATATTGGGATAATATTTAATTAATAGCTAGTCTCCAAAATTATTAGTTGAACATAATTATAGAATAGGTAGATAATTTATTTCTTAATATCTAGAGTCTACCTATTAATATTAATACTTACAATATTATTTAGATCTATTAGAAAGTATTAATATTCCCAGTTATAGAGATTATAATGGAATATTTAATACCTACTATTATATTTCTATAGCTGCAGATAGCTATATAGATTTAAAAAAAATTCCAGTTTTATTATAAAGAATATAGAAAAGTATTGAAATATAGAATACTTAACTTTCTGCCTTTTATTGTATTCTGTCTTTAAGAGATTTATAAAGACTCTTAATTTTATAACCTTAGTAGTTACCTTTAGCTATATATATTAAGCTTTAGCTTTACTAAAGTGTTAACTATACAGACTATTACTATAAGGATTTTTTTCACTATAGAATTAAATATTATGACTGGGGGTATGATTATCTATAATAATAGGTAATTTTATAACTATTTAAACTGGTTATAAGCCAGTATTAATATAAATATTATTACTGCATATATTATATAATTAGAACTATATGTAGGAAGAAGAGCTTAGATATCACTATAAGTAGGAAGCAAACATAACCAAATATTTATTAAGAATAATAATATTATCACTAGACGGTTATTATTACTATATTATATATAAGAGGCTAAAAGATACTTCAGGCTGGCAGATTAGAGTTATATATACTTTATATATATATTATTAAATATAGTTTTTCCTACGTATTTCGGAATGTATAAGAATATTAATAATAGTAAGCTTATAGCTTTAGTTCTTTTACTTATAGAGGAGTTTTTGATCTTAGAAGAAGAATATATTACTATTAAATACTACTAGCATTAACGTTATAAAGAAAATCTTAAATTTTACTATAGAGAAGACTTTTACTAGCTGCTATAGCTGTAAGGAGTTTAGCTTCAAATTAACTTAAAGCTGGCTATAGTAATGAGTGGGGATAAAAAGGCTAAAGTTATGTTTCAGGAGGTAATATATCCACTAATAGTTATAATAGAAAGTAAGCTATTAGCCTCTCCTATATTAAAAATATTAATATTTATATTAATATTATTTATATATTAGCTGTATTTAATTAGTATATTAAATAATTTTGCGAATAAAAGTAATTTAAGTTCTACTATATTTATATAGAAATTATAAGTTAAACTTATAATAATAGCGGAGAACTTTAATATTAATAGTAGAGAACTTTTATATTATAAGGATATAGTTTCCTATAGTCTATATAGAGAGCTAGGATAGCTAGAATTATATAACTAATAGAGCCTGAGGCTACTATAGGATAAAAACCTCTTATAGCCACTACTATTTAGCTTACTAAGTTGAAATCTTATAATCTATAGAGACCTACTTTTTACTATTTACCTTTTCCTTACTTAGGCTTTTAGCTACACTCTTATAGTTTTTTAATTTCTACCTCTCTAGAGAAGATAAAACTAAAGTTTCAGTAATAACTTTATAATTAATATCCGCTAACTGCTTAGTAACTATATTAAGAATAATAACGTCTTAAATTGCAGCCTCTGAAAATATAGCCCCTAAAATATACTTTCTGAAGACATACTTTCTGAAAATATATGCTTAACTGGTAAATATATAGTAACCTCTATACTAGCTATACTAATATAAATAGCTGAAGTAAGAGATATAGCTACTAATGTTATAGTAACTAGTAAGTATATAATGATATTAATACTGTCTGAATTAATATAAGTAGCTCCTAGTAACTTAAGTAATGAAACTACTAGTAATATAGTAATAGTAACTATTATAGTGTTTATATATTTTCTTAAATAATAATCTTTATTTATAGAGGCTATAATAAACTAGATATTTAATAGTATACTATTAGTAAGTTTAGCATTATTAATAGCCTCTTTAGTAACTTATAGATAGAATTACTTAAAACCTCCTAGTTACCTCTATAGCCTTCTTTCTAAGGATACTATTCTATATAAAATTAAGAATTAGTCAATAGTAATTTAAGATAGCTATACTCTATAGCTAGGAATTTTAGAAATATAAAACATTCAGTAGGTTATAATAAAGTTGTTATATAATCTTTAGATATTATAATATAACTATAAATATATATTACTAGACTCTTTTTAGGTTAATTTTATAGTATTTACTTACTACTTATTAATTAACCTTACTTTATAAAAACTATATCTCTATAATATACTTTCTATTCTATCATATAAAAGCCAATTACTACTAAAGTTTTATACTAAATAGTTAGTAATTTATAAATTTCTAGAAACTATTAAATTAGAAACTTTTAGGTTTTATATATTTACCCTCTTTTACTACCTTAAAGCTAGAATTCAGAGGTATTTATAATATTAGAAGTTTAATAACTAGCTACTGAAAGCTATAGTTTTAGCAGCTAAGTATCTCTGGAAGATATTATAGCTTTATAAGGAAGCTTCCAGCAGTATTAATAGGAGGGTTACTACTGAGAGGGTTACTAGCTATAATATTACCGTAGGCTTAGTATATTTATATTATAATATAGTTAATAAGTTAACTCTAGCTAAGAAGCTTCACCTTAAGAATTAACCTATATTTATATATAAGATATATAGTAAATTAGACTATACTATAATAAACTATTACTATAATAAATTTTATATTTACTACTAGAAAAATAGCTATTCTATAAAGATCTACTATAAATACCTTACTGCTGAGAGCTTACTACTAAAAAAACTTTAAAGTTATATTAAGCTTAAGGCTGAAAGACTACTAGTATATAGTAGTAGTAGCCTCTTTCCGGAAGTAAAATAACCAGCAAATAACTGCCTATACTTTAGGAGCCTAATTAGTTATAGGAAGCTTCGTATACTTAATCTACTATAGGATACCTTACGGAGAGAAGGAGTTAGACATTCTAGTTTTTACCTAAAAATATCTAGTTAATATACTGAAGCTTTATAGGTTAATAGATTGTTGGGGGGTGGCCCGTGGCCACTTAGGCCACGTCACGTGCCAGGCCAGGCTACAGCTATTAGGGTGCCCCTCGGCTACGTAGGTGGCTGTAAGACCTTCCCCTCCTTATACATAAATATTCAGCATCACTGATTACCTTATTGCCTATAAGTAGTGATAGGTTATAAGCCCAGGTTATTAACGGATTTTTATTACCTATAAAAACTAAATGATATCTCTTTTATTTTAACCTCTCGCATAATTTCAAACTAGGTAATATTTATTAAACGAAAAACGTAATAAAAATAAATAGCTAATTAATTTTCAAACAAAAACAAAATAACAACCTCCTTAACTATATACTCCGCAGCCTCTAACTTTTAAAATAGCTAACTATTTATATTATTAAATAGTTACGTTATCTATTCCAAAACTTAAAGGTAAGTCTAACTAGTCTTCTTAGTATATATTAATTAATATGACGCTTTAAGTAAATAGAGTTAAGAAATATATTAACTCCAATATAGCTAAGCCTACAGCCGATAGTCTAGTATATATAGTATAGGAGAATAATTGAGATATAGTATATAACTTATTAATTTTATTTTATGATATTCTGATTAATAAATTACTGAATACTAGATGGATTAACAATAGTAATCTATATATATTAATAAAGATATTTAAAAAAATATATTCCTAAAGTCTTAGAAGATACTATTAGTATCTTTATTAATAAGTTTACTAAGAGAAATACTTAAGACTATAAAACCCTTTATAATATATTGAAGTGTATATAGTATCTTTAAATCTATATTATAAGCTTTTATAGCTAGAATACTAATTATTTCTAGGTTATTATACTCCTCAACTACTTTAAGATAAAGCTACCTAATATATATATATACTACACTAATAATAACAAGAAGCTTAAGTAAGCTAAAATTATTGAAACTGTCTATATTCTTACTTAAAAAAAGGAGTAAAAAATAAGTCTTACTTTATATAGAAAGACTATAACTACTAGTAGTAATAATATATTAGGTAATACTTTAGGTAATACTTCTACTAAAAAGAAGGATAGTGAATATCCTTACTGCAAGAGGGATTACCTAGTCTTAAAATACTAGATTACCTACCCTAACCTTATTCCCACGGATTATAAGTATTATAAGTAACTCTTAGCTTATACTATAAAGTATATATATAGTAAGGATTACTCTAATATATTAACCTCTATATTAACCTTATTAGTTTTCGTTAAGGAAGCTATAGGTATTATTAGTGGATTAGCTATTACTGGTTTTGCCGTTTGAAAGCTATTAATAATACTTAAGGCTAACTATACCATAGTTAACAATAAAGCTATTATAAGCTTTAATATTGTAGTTAATTTAGAGTATTTAAATTCTATTTTTAATAACCTTACTCTCTTTATATTATACTATATTTATGAAAACCTCCAGCCTTTTACTACTACTAACAGTATATCTATTTAACCTGAAAGTATAGGTACTGTTTTTTTTTCAGGTAGAGAATTCCATAAATTCCTCCAAGATTATTGATTGGACTATTGAGGTAGTTAAATATAACCTTCTCAGCTTAGCTAATTTTCTCAGCCTGGGAAGCTTTCGAAAAAGCAATATTAAGTATAATTTTAATATTATAAACCTTATTAATATATAGTCTTATTAGGGTCTTGCTAAAATCTAATAGATAAGTAATATCTATATTATTAATATTTCTAATAGTGCTACTATTTCTATTATTACAGCTTTTAATTTCGCTGGAGTTAAGATAAAAGCCTATCTTATGCTTAAGATAATATATTAACGCCTTATCTATACTTATCTATCGCAAGTTATTAAAGTCTGCTACTATATAGGTATTTAATTTACTTAAAATAAGATTAACTTTTTTTACTGTAAGGTATACTACTTTACTAAATCTATAAAGATTATTAGCTGTAACATCCCTCTCCCACTTACTTAGGTAAGTAAAGAAATTTATCTAGACCTTATTAAAATTAAGCTATTATTAATAGTAGGTAGGAGATATACTCTTTATTTTCTTAATTACTATAGTGAATATTACTAGCTTGTTTTACTTAATACTTACTACTATAAGGTTATACTTAAAGCTATTAAGAACTTTTATAATATCTTCACTAATATAACTATCTTAACTATAAAGTTATAAATATATAATAATGCTCCTAAGCTTAAGAAGATATTAAGAAACTTCTACTTTTTGGATATTTATTTAAACCTCACTATAATATATACTCTCTCTATAAATAAAGTAATTAAATATGCTAGCTAGACTATTATTAAAGTAGCATATATTATACTTATTAATAATAGCCTTCCTGAGAAGCTCTGGAATTATGCTCTTAATACTACTATTTAAGTACTTAACCTTCTTCTGTAAGCTAATAAGAATAAACTTAGCCCTTATAAGATTATAGCGAGAAAGTTAAACTTAGTAAAAGATTATAAGCCTCTATATATTAAGTATATCTAAATATTCAGATATATTATCTATATTTATAAGAAGGATAGTAAGTATCCTCCTCACGTCGCTAAAATAGAGATATATACTATAAAAAGCTTCCTTATTCATTATATCTCTTTACGTAACTATATCTACTATATTTATATTCCAGATGCAAAGAAAGTTCTTTACTGCTATAATATTTACTTTTATAAGGATTCTAATAAGACTGTTTTACACCCTCTTAGAGATTATACTAAACTAAGTAATATTAATTATAATATTTTATTTAATAAATTAAACTTATTAATCTAGTATTCTAACTAGATCCCAGATTAAAACCTTACTGATATAGATGATTCCTTATTTAAGGAGAAGTATGAGACTTAATTATTATATTAAACTGATAATTTTTATATTATAAAGTATATAACTTTACTGCCAGAGGAGTATATTCATATTATATCTATTACTAAATAACCTACTAACCTTCTAGATAATAAGGATGATAATAACTTTATAGATACTATTTAATAATAAGAGTTAGATTATTTAGATTCTAATATTAACTTACTTATAATAAAGCTAGCTGATATTTCCACTGTTTCTACCTTATCTTAACCTTATTATATTACTATAGTGGAGCTACCTAACTATTATCGTAAGATTTAAAGTCTTTATTTTTATAAAAAGAAAGCCTAACTTACTGCTAATATTTATATTAATTTAGATACTCTAATTACTATTACTCCTCTTACTACTGCAGTATTATTAAAAGTTCTTCCTCTAGGTTATTCTATTTTCTATATTATTAAGGAAGTAAAAGAAAATCCTCTCTAGCTTTCCTACTGGAAGTCTATATATAATACTAAAATATAATAGATAGTTAATAAGGAGATATTCTACCTTATTGATAAACTTTATGTCGGTTTAACTATTCGGTTCAATCGTTATGGCCGATGGGCCACCTCGTGGCCCACTACGCTATAGCTACGTCGGGTAAATAGTTGGCCCGTATGGCCGTATAGGCTACGTGGCTAGTATGGCCACGTGGCCA
The DNA here is from genome assembly GCA_001693025.2 of Colletotrichum lindemuthianum. NCBI lineage: Eukaryota > Fungi > Ascomycota > Sordariomycetes > Glomerellales > Glomerellaceae > Colletotrichum > Colletotrichum lindemuthianum. The sequence continues at coordinate 44,767 of MASP02000349.1, forward strand.
TACGGCCATATAGCCCCTTCTACGTATGTGGCCTCCGGCTATGTAACCTAGGAATAATAATAACAATTTACCAGAAGAACAGTTTACACTCATACAGCGAAGGCTACGTGTAGCATGCGATTACCCCTAATAGGTAAACTAATACTGATTAGTGTTAACCTAATTGTCAACACTATACCACAGATCAGTAAGGTCTATTATTATTAGAAGAAGTAATTACGAAACTCTATACCTAAGGTTTATATAAAGTAAAAGGATCGTGATAGTTATTTATTACTTAGATACTTCAGATCCTTCCTATTTTTAATTCTACTGGGAGCTTCTAAATTAGTATACTAACTACCTTAAGGAAGTTACTATTAGAATACTTATAGGTCCAGTTTTAGCTAAGTTAAGACCTTATATTTATCTAATATAATAACCTTCTTAAGCTTTATAATTCTTACTATTTAGATACTAGAGTTTATAGTATCTTTAGTTTCTTACTCTAGATATTTCAGATCCTCCCTATTTTTAACCTTATTGGGAGCCTCTAAGTTAATATACTAACTCCTTAAGGAGATTACTATTAAGAAGTTTAAATTAATATTCCTTATTCTAGTTAAACTAAGGTACTCTATATAGCCCTACTGAGGAGTTTAAATTAATGCCCCTCAGTATAGCTAAATAGAGCATATTCAGCAGATATACTTGAGAGCCCTTATGGCCTTATGGCCTTATAGCCTCTTGAAACCTCCTGACACCCCCACATATATAGCTTAGATAACAGCCCTCTCCCACAGCCCTCACAGCTCTAAGAGGGCTATATAATAAAAACCCTCTCCTACAGCCTCTAATAGTAATAATCTCGGAGACTGCCAGAGGGTATTCAATGTTACTAACCTCTCGAGGTAACAACCTCCTTATAGCCTTATAGCCTTACGGCCCCGTGGCCCCATGGCCCCTATGGCTTTATGGCCCTTATGGCCCTCATGGCCCTCATAGCACTCATGGTCCCATGGCTGTATAGCCTTACGGCTATATGGCTATATGGCCTTAAGTCTCGAATAGAACTCTATATCCCTCTAATCTCCGACGTTTACTTGAAGAGATCCCAGCGATTAATACGACCATTATAATCATATAGAGGGATGGATAGGCAATAGGTTCAGTGGCAAAAGAAGGGAATCGAAAAACATGGTTTTTGGTAGTTAGCTATTCAGGCTCTTTTGTATTTAGATGACGTCGCTATGGTATAAAGAAAAGTTGCCAGTGTCGGTTTAACTATTTAGTTCAACCGTTATGGCCGATAGGCCACCTCGTGGCCCACTACGCTATGGCCACGTAACCTAGGAATAACAACAACTGTCAAATTAACCATACGGCCAAAAGGATGTGGGCCTACACAATATATGTTACTGATGTAACTGTTCGTAGGCTTAAGTACCCAATCTGACACGCCCCCNNCACGCCCCCTCAGGGCTGCCAGAGTCAGGCCTGTTCTGTTCTAGCTAGTGGACTTATACCTATATATAGAGTATCTCTATAGTATTGCGGAGTATCTCTACATCTATTTTCACTTCCTATAGAAGTGGGATTCAAACCCACAGCCTGCCTAGAGCGTATGAGACTCTTAATTGTTAAATTAACCATACAGCTAAAAGGATGTGGGCTCACACAATATATGTTACTGATGTAACTATTCGTAGGCTTAAGTACCCAATCTGACAACAACGATTTACCAGAAGAACAGTTTGCATCCGCACAGCGAAGGCCACGTGCGGCGTGCGATTACCCCTGACGGGTAAACTAACACTTTATAATACTAAGATCCTTCCAGATATATGGATTTTTAATATTAAGATTAATATTTTTAATAATATTGTGAAATTTAAGGTTTAATGGGTGGTATATAGTAACTATAAGAAGGGTAACTAGTTCTCTCAAGAGGTTTATATTACTATAGTAACTACTACTGCTATATGTTTTTTCTTTACTATTACTGTATTTTATTATCTTTTATTCGAGATATATAATTTTAATACTATCTTCCTTACAGTATTAGTTCTATATAGTGTTTAAGCTTATATTTATTAACCTATAGGTTACTCTTATAGATTAAATAAGGTCTAATTACTCTATAAGATACTTTATAGCCTCTATAAGAATCCCCTTTAGTGATTTTAGCTTATTAGAGTGGAAATAGAGAAGATTAGCTTTATATTTATTGAGGGGGAGATTTGCCTCTTTATTAATAAGAGTCTTAACGCCTACACTCTTATATATATTAATAATAATACTGTAGCTACTTTTATACTTAAAATTATAAAGAAAGTTTGTAAGATACTTAAGATAGTATACCTCCTCAAGGATTTTAGTATTACTATCTAGTTTTTAGGATTTCAGATTTACTATAGTGATATAAAGATCTTTTTATCTTAATATAAGTATATTAACTCTATTTTATATTAATTTAGCTATTATAAACTTTATACTATTAAGATTCCTCTCTCTATAGATAAAGACTTTCTAATTATATAGTCTAAGAATAAGTATAATAATTAATTACATTAGCTTTATATAAAGTAAACTAGTTACCTTAACTAGTTAGCTACTAGTATTTAATTAGATATTACTTATACTATAGATAAATTCTATTAGGTAAATACTAGCTTCTTTCTTATATATTAATATACTATTAAATATCTTTTTGAATATCTTATTAGCATTATTAGTTATAACATTATTTTAAGAGAAATAAATCCCCAGATAGATCTAAGCTTCTATATTATAGTAGATACTACTTTTACTAACAATTAACCTTCTTATATATTAACTAGTAGGTATATTATCTACTTTACTAACTTTCTAATTGCCTGGAAGTTAAAAAAACAGATAATTATCACTCTAAGCTTAATAGAGGCAGAATTTATTAACTTTACGCCCGCTAATATATTCCTTAAATAGATTTAATAATATATTAAGTAGTTACTAGACTAATAGATTACTATATCTATAATCTTATTTACAGATAGTGTGAATATCTTCGCTAATATTATAAACCTACTAAATAAAGCTTATACCTAAAATATTAATATATAGTATAAATAGATAATCTAAAAGGTTAATAATAACAGTATAATTACCCTATATTATATTAAAGATATTAATATAGCTACTAATAGCCTCACTAAGATTCTGAATACTATTAAGTATAAGGATTTTATTAGATTACTTAGAATAGTGGATAGTTTAGATTAAAGGGAGTCTCTTGAGGGATTAAGAGTAATCAGATTAATTAGCATCCAACTATATAGCTTTAATACTATAAAGCCCGAAAGTATTTAACTTTCATAAAACTTCTTAGTTTTAGAGTTTTTAGGTAAAACTGATAGTTTTAATAATTTTAACGTTTTTACCAGTTTTGTATATATTTTAGTAGCTTTTAGGCCTAGCCTGAGGGGGAGTATTAGGGGGTAGCCTATAGCTACTTAGGCTATATTATATACCAGGCTAGGCTATAGCTATTAGAGTGCCCCTCAGCCATATAGGTGGCCGTAAGACCTTCCCCTCCTTATATACAGATATTCAGCATTACCAATTACCTCATTGCCTATAAGTAGTGATATAGACTTATAGGGAGGCCTTACTAATAGGTTGCTAAGCTTATAGGTTAATATACTTGTGGGATTATTACAGATTAATATACTTATAGCTCTAATTTCTTCTTTTAATTATTTAAAGTTTCTTATTTTAACTATTATTTAAATTATTATTTCAACTTTTATTTTAACTATTATTTTAACTGTTATTTTCACTGTTATTTTATATTTAAATTTAGTGTTACTAACGAACGGTCGGTGAAGTTATATATTAAAAATATGCAGCTATATAGTATTTACAGACCTTGGGGGCTAAGGTCTCTAAAGGGGGGAACAATTATAAGAATATAGTCCCCTATAGTCTATATAGAAAGCCGTAATAGCTAGGATTATATAACTAATAAAGCCTGAGGCTACTATAATATAAAAGCCTCTTATAGCCACTACTAGTTAGCCTACTAAGTTGAAATCTTATAACCTATAGAGACCTACTTTTTACTATTTACCTTTCTTTTGCTTAGGCTTTTAGCTACACTCTTATATATATTAGAAATATAAAGTTTTATCTTAGGGGTAAGTAGAATATAGTAAGGATATTAAGGTTACGGATATTAAGATTATAATAAGTATTTAAATAAAGTAGCTATAGTTAGTAGTGATTAAATCTCTCAAGATATTTAAATTATATATAAATACCGTGAGAATGTAAGAATATAAGGGTGTAAGGTTAATATAGAAGAAGTTATTAGTTATTTGGTATTTGCAAAAAAGTTAATATAGAGTGGATATATTAGCTGTAGCTATAAGGGGTTTAGGTTTGAATTTACTTAAAGCTAATTGTAGCAGTTAGTGGGGAAATAGGAAAGCTAAAGTTATACTTTAGAATATAATATATCCACTAATAGTAATAATAGAAAGTAAGTTATTAGTTCCTTCTATTAGAAATATACTTAAAAAAGTATAAATATAAAACTGTTTAAACTAATAGTATTACTTATTAACTTATGAGCAGCCTGAAGGTAATACGTTTAGGATAATAGTAAATACTCTTAGTGGTAAATTTAATATATATAATAGGGAAAGATATAGTAATATTCTACCTTACCTATATTATTATATATCTTAAGAGATATAATTCTAATAGTTAAGCCTATTATTTCAGCTTTTTAGTAAACGTCTTTAGATTATAAGTTTATTTTAATATTAGTAGGAATATAATTAGATAGATCCACGTAAACATTAATTTAGTCTATCTTCGGAATTTTCTATGTTAATCTTACTAAAATATTAGATATATATTAAGTAGTATTAAAAGCTATAGCTATACTTATAATATAGAAAATAAGGTAGTTACCCTTAAGATGGAAGATATTAATAATAACTTTAGAGTAAAGTTTAATATTACTATAGAATATAACCCTAAATTAAGAGGAGGAAGTACTATATACCTAACATTAATAGTAGTATTTTAAGAGCTTTAAAAGCTTCTTAATTAACTAAGTATGTAGCTTTATAGAGAACGTCTTCAATATATATAACTAATCGACATCTAAAATAATAATAGAAGTTCTAGATCTTAAGTTTTATAAAATATAAGAAAGTAAGTACCTCCTCCTGATTTAAAACTATCTATAGATATCCTCATTTTTATATAATAGAAATAATCTTCTTAGTTTAATATAATTGGTTGCGGATATTATTAAAAATAACATTAAGATAATTTATATTAGTAAAATAGAACAGAAATAGAATTTTAGAAAAACAGTATATAGAATATTAGTATATTAAGTAGTATGAGTATATTAATTATATTTATTATCTTTATAAACTTCACTTCTCTAAAATAAATAGATATAAACCTTTCTCTAGAAGGTTTGAAAAATAAAGCACAAAATAGTTTATTTTGAAGTATTAAACTGAAAGTGGCTAGCTATTAAGTAATTAGTAGCATCTAAATTAGGTATAACTCCTTAAAGGTTTATATCTAAATAGTATTCTTTAAGAATAAATATAGATACTAAGGTATTAATCTTCTTAATTGTATTGTTTTTCTTCATTTAGATATTAGTTACCACTTAATTCTGAAGCATATGTATATTTTTATACATATACAGAGGTATTAACTAGTTTTTAAAATAAGAAATCATAAAGGTATCTAAAAGGTTACCTGAAGAATTTAATACCTCAGGCTAATTCTCAAGTTAGTAATCTTAAAAATAATATATTACTATATTACTTTTAATATCGGTTTTATTAAGTTCTGCAGAATTATTATTTAAGCTTTCTATATTCTTATACTATATAAGGAAGTAGTAATGCATAAATATTAATATATCTGTTATATAGAACTTAAACTTATATTAATTATAGAAGTTCGTTTTCTCTTAAAAAACTATCTTATTAACTAGAAACTGAATTTACTATATATAATACTTTTTATTAAAAAAACTATATAAGAAAGTTAGTATTAAGTAATACTCTCCTCTAAATGATACTTAAGAGCGCTCTTAATTACTATATCTATAAGCTTAGTATAACCTCTAAAATAAAGTTATATATCTAATTAGTTTAATATTAATTTATATTAATTAATAAAACTCCTTTAGAGTTATTAGTATCTTTAAGTATATATTAAGATATTATAGAAAGGAGACTAATAGTAATATCTATAGTAAATAATAACTAATTATAAATACCTTAATATATTACTGTGAGGCTAAAGAGGGCTAACTAATATTTTAGTATTCCTTAGTATATATTTAAGAGGTACTTACAGAGGTTGAAAATATATACTATTTAAGATAGAAGGTTCTCTAAATATATATTAGTTTAATAAAGAGGATTTGTAATATCTCTCTTTCTATTTTATGTACGTTATTAATAATAATACTTCTAAATGCTATATTATACTAATTAGTAAGGTAAATCTATTAACTGTTATTATTTCTAAAATAGTTTCTAGTATAGTAAGCTATATTTTAAAATATTATAGAATATAGGAAATTACTAAGGTAATTAAAGTGGTATTTCAGAATTTAGATTTTTAATATAATTAAAAGAACTTTAGCCTATATATAGTTAGGTATATTAAACTAAAAGTAGTAGTTTCTGAGAATATAGATCTTTAGTTTAATTATATTATAGAGAGTTTTTCTATATTTTATCGTAAAGCTCTATATGTTTATAAAGTTAGTAATACTTTTAGCTATACATATATTAATAGGAGGAACTAATAGCTTACTCTCTATTGTGACTATTAGTGGATATATTACCTCCTGAAGTATAACTTCAGCCCTCTCACTCCCCTACTAACTGCTGCAGCTAGCTTTAAGTTAATCTGAGGCTGCACCTCTTAGAGCTACAGCTGGCATACCCACCCCACGTTAACTTTTTCGATAAGAAATAACTAATAACTTCTTCTATATTAACCTTACACCCTCACACTCTCACGCTATATATAATTTAGTTATCTTAAGAGATTTAATTACTACTAACTATAGTTACTCTATTTAAATACTTATTATAACCTCTATATCTATAACCTTAATATCCTCACTATACTTTACTTACCCCTAAGATAAAACTTTACGTCCCTAATATAAAAGTTTTCCGCTATTAATATAAAAGTTCTCTGCTACTAATATAAGCTAACTTATAATCTCTATATAAGTATAGTAGGATTTAGCTTACTTTTATTAGTGAATAATCTTAATATATTGATTAAGTATATTAATATATAAATAATATTAGTATAAATATAGATACTTTTAGTATAACTATATAGTATTTAAAACTTTAGTAATTAAAATATTATAATACTCTAAAATATCTAGTAACTAATAAAGTATATTAATATTAGGATACTATCTAATTAATAATTAGTCTCTAAAATTATTAGCTTAATATAGTAGATTATAGAAGAGCTAGATAATTTTCTTCTGAATATCTAGAGTCTATCTATTAATATTAGTATTTATAATATTACTTAAGCTTTTTAGGAGATATTAATATTTCCTATTATAGGGATTATAAAAGAATATTTAGAACCTACTATTATATTACTTTAGTTATAAGTAGCTATATAGATTTAAGGGGAATTCTAATTTTATTATTATGAGAATAGCTACAGTATCTATTCTGCTGTGTGGCTGTTCTGGCTTATATAAAGCCTAACCAGCCTATTTATGCATATTCAAGCGTTCTATTCTAGGTTGAATAGATTATACCTTTCAACAACCTATATTCAGACTATATACTATACTATTTATTTATTATAGTTATAAACTTAGTTTTATTTAATTATCCTCTGAACTTCTATTAATTATTTTAGTATAAAGAAATAAGTATTTTTTCAGATCTATTATAACTATTCTAATATAGTATTTTCAACTGCTAGTAACCTTAACACTAAAATTAAGCTATCTAATAATACTAATTTTAACTAGTAATATATTACTCTTTAATCTCATATAACTAGCTAAGATATTTAGAAGTATCTTAATCTAGATATTATACTAACTATTAATATTATGAAACTACTTAATCTACTAAGATTCGACATTTAGCTATCTATAGAAAGTACTACTTAAGAAAATAAAAATTTAGACCTATAAATAGTTAAGACTATAGGTATTTTTAACTACTATTCTATAGATCTTAAGTTTCAAGCAGTTTATAAATCTAACTATAAAGATATTAAGAAATACTGTAATATAATTTAGATATAAGTAGATATAATTATTAATAATAGCCTCCTCACACTAGCTTGAATAAAACTTCTTAATAATAGAGATATATCCCTCTAAATACTCCTTAAAGTTTTAAAATACTAATACACCCAGAATAAGTTAGTTACTATTAGTAGTATAATAGCTATAAAGCTATTAAAGCCCTACAGTATACTAACTATATAGCGTAGCCTAGTGGCGGAGACCAGCCACTAGTGATAACTAGCTACTAATTATCACTACCTGCCAGACAATTAGTAACTAATTACCTAGAGTATCTAGATCTAGCTTATATATAGCCTATAAGCTATATACTATAAATATAAATACCTTTAACCTCTATTAGTATATTATATATAATAGTATATATAATATACTTTCCCTTAGTGAAACTAATACTAATTAGTAGTTAACCTCACTATTACTACTTACTGCAGATCAGTAAAACTTATTCAGGCAGAAATAATAATAGAAGATTATTAAGCTTAACTTAAAGTAAGATTGCTAATCTCTTAATCTATTTAGATATTTTCAATAATAACTTCTCGCTTAACTTAAGGTGCCTACTTATACTTAAGATTAACTTACAGAAGAGATACTAAAAATATCTTACGTAAGTACGTTTATTAAATACTTCTATTATAAGATTCACTAGATTTCTATAGCAAAAGGATTCATAATATTCTAAATCTTTCTGAATCTCCTTATATTCCTCTTCTTTTTCTCTATATCCTTCTACTTTCTTCCCTCTCTTCCTTTACTTAACTAGTAGATATTCTCCCTCTCTGAAATTAAATTTTACCTATATAATATTAATAAATAGAATTAGTAAATAGTAAAAATAGGATCTCCTATTTCTCTCTATATTCCCTCTTTTAATTTATACTTCTTTATAATTTTCTTATAGTTAGATAATAATTAGTAAAATATCTAAACTAATAAAACTTCTTGAAAAATCTTTTAAAAACCTCAGTATAATAAGTAAAATAACTGTTTTAGAAATAAAAATACTAATAAAACTGGAACTTCTTCTTAATAGTAAGATCTTTAGTAAGTAAAAAACTTTTAATCTTATTATAAAATATAATCCTAACTAAATTAATAACTAAATAATATAGATTATAGTAATATATATATATATATAATTACTGTTTTAATAGAAACCTCTTAAATTCCTTTAAGGATAACTTTAAGAATTAGCTAGAGGATATACAAACTATTATAGATAAATAAATACTTTAGTATTTATGAGATACTTTTCTTATCTATAATATTAAGATTAATATAAAAGGTAAATAAATTTACTAGATCCTTATAAATTTAGTAAAATAAGATAAGTTTATCCTATAGATTAAGGAAGAAATCTAAGAAATAATTATAAAATTATAGAATTTTAAGATATTTATTAATAACTAACTAAGCTTCTTTAATAATATTATTTTTATTTAGTAGATATATTTTATAATCTAGAAGTAATAATAAAAAGTAATTTATTAAGATTTTATAAAGTTTAATATCTATCTAGCTATCTTTAGAAATTAATTTTAAGGAGTATCTTAATAAATAGAGAGATTTATAGTTAATTTACTATTATTAGTAATAGATATAGCTCCTCAGTAATAAAAATAACTTAAATAATAAGACTTTTGAGATTAATAAGAATAATAAACTCTTTATAACTAGGATTAATAATATAAACTTTCTATTTTATGTTCTATAATATCTCCTCTATATATTAACTTTATAAATAATTACTAAGAGACTAAACCTCTCTCTATTAATATATTAATAGCTAAAAATATAACTAATCTAATAAAAATATATAACTTTAAGATAAAGTATAGAGAAGTTCCCTATAATATTTTAAATTAAAAATCTATATTTTTAGAGATTACTATCTAAAGTTAGATATATCTAACTATATATAAACTAGAGGTTTTTTAATTATACTAAAAAACTAGATTCTTAAATATTATTTTAACTATTTTAGTAATTTCCTTAATTTCCTAACATTCTATAATTTAGTTTACTATATGAAAAACTATTTTGAAAAAAATAAGAAAAACTAATAAGTTTATCTTACTAACTAATATAATATAATATTCAGAAGTATTATTACTAATAACTAAGATAAAATAAGAAAGAAGATATTTAAGATTTTTTTTATTGAGCTGATATATATTAAGAGAATTGTCTCTCTTAAATAGTATACTAATTTCAGCTTCTGAAACTACCTCTTAAATATATACTAAGGAATATTAGAATATTAACTAGCTTTCTTCAGCTTTATAGTAATATACTAAGGAGTCTATAATTAACTATAATCTATAGTTAGTATTATTATAAGCCTCCCTCGTATAATATCCTAATATATATTTAAAGATATTAACAATCCTAAGGAATCCTTATTAATTAGTATAAATTAATATTAAATTAATTAGATATATAATTTACTTTAGAGCTCTTACTGAGGATATAGATATAGCTATTAAGAATACTTCTAAATATTATTTAGAAGAGGATATTACTTAATTTCTACTATTTTATATACTTAATCTAATAAAAACTATTATATTTATAGTACATTTAGCTATTGGTTAATAAAATATTCTCTTAAGGAGAGAAGAGACTTTTATAATTAATATAAAGCTAACTTCTATATAATAGATATATTAATATTTACTTATTACTACTTCCTTATTTAGTATAAGGAAGTAGAAATTTTTAATAATAATCTTAAAAATACTTATAAGATTACTATTAAAGATAATATAGTAGTATATTATCCCTCAGACTACTAACTTAAAGATTAACTTAAAATATTTAATTCTCTAAGTAACGTTTTAAATAACTTTATAACTTCTTACTTTAAAGAATAATCTATATCTCTAGATAGTTAAAAGATTATAAAGATCTTCTAGGATTAAGTAGTAACCTATATCCTAACGAAAGAAGATAATATAACTAAGGAGATTATTATTGTAGTATCTATAATTATCCTTAAAAAATACTATTTAAATATAGTTTTCTAAGGAATTTTACCTAACTTAGACACTATTAGTTACTTTATAGCTAGCTACTTCTAATTTAATATTCTAAAATAAACTATCTTTCCCTCTATTCTCTTAAATATTTCTAGAGGAGGATTAATCTCTATTTATTTTAGAGGAGGTGAATCTATAAAGATAATAAGTATAATTAATATATTTATATTATTTAGTATAATAATATTTTATATAGTTCTTTATAAGACTCTATTTCTACTATACTTTACTAATATAAATTATCTAAATATTATTTTTAATAATATCTATAACTAGTTATATTAAAATAAGAAAGTTATTTTAATTATATATAAATAGGGATATCTATAGATATTATTAGATAAGGAGGAGATATTTACTTCCTTATACTTAATAGAGATTAAAATCTAGAGATTTTATTATTATTTCAGATATCTATCTATTATATATCTTTAAGATATTCTCTATTAAGCTGGATATCTAGTTAATTAAGAAGCTTTTATAGTTCTTAAAAAATACTACTATTAATATTTGATATATAATATTACCTCCTCTTAATTTAGATTTATCCTCTATAATAATATTAACTTTAACTTCAAAATTATTATTAATATCTTTTACCTTAAGGATAACTATCTTATCCTCTATATTATTAATATAGCTATAGTTGTGATACTACTTAATTCCTACTTAATATTTTAGTAAGATTAATATAGAAAGTCCTTAAGATATACTAAATTAATACTAATCTAAATCCACCTAATTTTATCTCTACTAATATTAGAATAAACTTCTAATCTAAAAACGTCTATTTAGAAACTAAAATAATAAACTTAACTATCAGGATTATACTTATTAAAGTCTATAATAATATTAGTAAAATAGAATATTACTATATTCTTCTCTATTATATATATAAGATTCACTATTAAGAATATCTATTATTATTATAAGAATATTACCTCCAGGCTACTTATAAATTAATTAATAATATTATTAATCTAAATAGTCTTATACTTATACTCTTTATCTTTAGAGCTTACCCCCAACTTACTAAGAAATCTATTTTATCTCTAGAGATAATTTTATAAATATAAATAATCTAGAAAGTAACTAAAGCTATCTATTATAAATATATTAAAAGAATTATTAATATTACTATAGCTACTTATAATAACCCTAATATATTATAAGTTATAAACCTCCTACTATAATTTTTTATATATATATAATAAAAAAAAAGATTAGTAAGATATCTTCTACTTACTTACTACTTATAGTAAGATATATATTATTAACTTTCCTTATAGTTTCTAAAACTTCTACTTAACTACTATAAATATATATTATAAAAGTAATAATATTTCTCCTTAACTATATATCTCAGTAGAAATATAAGTATACTTCTAATATAAATACAATAATAATAATATTAATAAAGCTAGAGATCCCTCTTAAGAAGTTTTACTTACCTTAATTTTATCCCCTGTTATTCTCAAACTTCAGAATATTCTAGAGATACTAAAAGATAATAATATCCTCCCTCTTTATATTAAAAGTAATATACTACTACTTTCTAATCAGAATTAATATACTAAATATCAGAAACCTATAAGACTATTCCTTAAACTCTCACGAATTTTATTTAATTAGGTTACTTTTATATAATAAGAAGGTAACTAAGAAGACTAATTTATAGTCTTCCTTATAATTAAGAAAGAAGCTAACTTAACTCTCTCTTAATTCTTCTATTAAAAAGAAATTATTATTATTCTTAGTTTTCTTTTTAAAAAGTTAATAAAAAAGAAAGTGAGAAATATTATTAATAATGATATAATTAAGATTATTGAGTATAATTCTATTCTCTATAAAAATTATATTATCTTTAAATCTTAAATTATTAATAACATTAAGAATAAGGATAGTAACTAAATATATAAGAAGTTAAAATTTATAATCTAAGGTTTTAGAGATAATAGGAAACTTATAATCTTTATTTAGTCTCTTATAATTCAGAGAAGCAGCTAAAAATTAATTATAGTTATTACTTCTATATTAATAAAAGATAAAAGTTTCCTCTTTTAGCTAAAAGATATTATTTAGACTTATATTTAGACTAAAACTAAACTTACAAAATATATTATAACGAAATTACTTATTTACTTTAAAAACTAATATCCTCTAGGATCTATAATAATAATTATTAAACTACTTTATAGTTTAGCTGAAGCTAATATCCACTAGTAGGTAATATACTTAAAATACTATAAAAAATACTTATATATAGAAATATCTATTTATAATTCTTACCTCCTTATATTTTAACTTAATAATAAGATATTTAGCGTAATTAATATATAAACTGATAATACTCTCAGTTTTTCTGATACTATTTTTACTTAATAAAAGGATAAAAAACTAGTAAAAACTTTCCTTATAGTAAAACTTAAGATTTTCCTTATAAAGTTAATACTATTAGTATTTAATAGTAATATACTCTCCCTCTAAGGTAAAAATCTCTTTCTTAAGTAAAAAAACTAAAGTTAAAAACTTACTATTATTAATATTCTTATAAACCTTAAGATACTTAAGAAAACTTATATTAAATAATATATATATAAAGTATATATTATTTTAATTTACTAGCCTGAGGTATTTTTTAACTTCTTATATATAATATAATAATAATAACTTTCTAGTAATAATATTATTACTCTTAATAAATATATTAAATAGTAAATAGAATATTTAGATTAAAAGTTAACTTTTATCTTTCTTAATCTTTCTAAAGTATACCTCTATACTTTTATAGATAGCTTCTTTACTAATAATATTAACTTACTATCTTAACTGGAATTTATAATAATTCTAGGCTAAGAGATAGCTACTAATAAAAATAAGTTTATAATCTGAAGTAATTTAGTTTATTATTTTTTAACTAAAAGTAAAAAAGTAACTAGAAGTATACTTACTTTAGTGATTTATATTATAATTACTAATATAGACTTTATATATATTATTACTATATTTTTATAAAAGATTATAGCTTATTATAATTTTCCTCCTATTCTTATAATTATCTAAACTAACTTATATTTATTATATAAATACCTTATAAAATTTAGTATTATAAAAGAGAAGAAATTTATAATTAATATTATAATTTTAAGGTAATTATATAAATATTAAGAACTCTATAAAATATAGTAAACTAATAGTGAGGATAACTTTACTGATACTTTCACTAAGAAATCTCTTAACTATATTCTAGAGAGGTTTATTAATATAAATAATATAATAGTTTATATAGAGGGATAAATTACTTATTTAGAATAAAAGGAGGGAATTTAGAAAGTTATTTAGTTAAAAGATATAGATTATTTAATTGATTTTATCTTATATATAGAGATATAGTATACTATAGTTAAAAAAGTAAAAAGGAAGTTTACTAATATTAGTAATATAATAACTATAAAGCTATTAGGATCCTACAGTATACTAACTATATAGTATAGCTTAGTAGTGGAGACTAGCTACTAGTAATAACTAGCTACTAGTTACTACTACCTGCTAGGTAATTAGTAACCAATTACCTAGGGTATCTAGATCTAACCTATATATAGCCTATAGGTTACGCACTATAAATATGAATATTTTTAACCTCTATCAGTATATTATATAGAATAATACGTACGATATACTTTCCCCTAGTGAAACTAATAGTTACATAATAGAGAGTCTAAGTAGAATATAAGAGAATCCTTAAAAAAACTAACTTAAATATCTCCACTTTAGCTTAGTATAATAAGTAGTATATAATTTACCTTTAAGTAGTTATATTTAATATCTTTAAGATTAAGAGTATACTTATAGTTAAAAAATAACTTTAAATATTCAGCTACTATAATATACTTAGTTAGACTTCCAGATATTACTAGAAAGTAATTAAAAATAAAGTTCTTAACCTACTAATTATTAATCTAACCTAATATAGAAAAGATTTCACCTTTCTGATATATACTAATACAAATTTAGTTAAAAGCTAAGCTAAAATACTACTTATATTAGCTACTTTCATAGGGAAATTAGATAATATAATTTAATTACAACTAAAATATCTATATAACTAGAGATAATATCTATATCCACCTGAGTATTATAGATATATTAAGTATATTATTACTAGTATTTATAGTTAATTTCCTAATATGTATATATTACTTACTACTTAAAATATAATAATCAATAGAATTAATAATTCTAAACTATATCGATTCTACTAGAAGTTAGTTAAAAAAGGAGAGCTTAATAATAAAAGTTACATAGCTAAAGCTAAAAAACTATTCTTAGATAATTCTAAAGCTAAAGTAACTCCCTCAGGTAGTAAATTTAGTGGAAGTAGTTAGTATCTCTCAAACTTAATATATATTAGTATTAATCTCTCTCTTTTTAAATAGTCAAATATTAATATACCTCTAGGTACTTTTTCCACTACTTAAGAACTTTACCTACTTTCAGTAAATACAGTTTTTAATAATTATAAAATAGTTTATATTACTAATTCTATAGTATTATTTAAAGAGGGATCTTTCAAATTAAGTTAGGAGATAGATATATTTTAGTATAGCTTAGCTAACTTTCTAATTATTAGATAAGGTAAGTATATAATTTAGAATAATCTTAATAATCTAAAGGGGAAGAATATACTTAATTTAACGTTAGATAATATTACTTATATTAAAGATTTTTATACTAATATTATTTTAGAAACTTTACTTCTGAAAAAAACTAAGATCTAATATATAGAACTTAAATATACGTTTAGATATAGGCTACTTAACTACTCTATTATAATAAGATACTTACTTAGAAAAAATAACTTTATCTTTCTTAAATATAAACTACTTTCTAACTACTTAATAGTCTATTTAAATATTTCTAGTATAATCTCAGAGTTACTTTATATTCTACTATTATAATTTTAACCCTCAGTATCTCTACTAAATAATAAGTCTAATAACACTCTAACTTAGTATCTTTATATAGACTACCTTAATTCTAATATTCCTAAGTATTTAGTTTTTAAAATTTAGGAAGTAAAGATTACAGACCTAAAGTAATTAGACTATTTACACTATATAGAAGCTTATTCTTAATAAGTTATTTCTAGATAACTATCTAAATTATATTTAGTTTACCTATTTTATAAAATCTCCTGAGACTTATTTAATTTTCCTAGAGTATATATAGGTAATTTATAGATACTTATTATTAAAGATAAATTCTCAGGTTTACTTTTTATATTTACTCTTATAGACAAAACTTATAATTTAGTTTATTAAGTAATTATAATATTTAAAAAAAAATTAAGCGCCAGAGAGGTCTCTTAATTTATAAGATTTACTAGAATATTAAATAAACTATAATAGTAATTAATAGAGAAATAAATTATTAAACTTAGGTAAAAAAATAAAATATTAATCTTGAGCTATCTCCCTTATATATAAAAGAACTAGTTAGAGTAAGTAAGTATATAGAAAAAGAACTAATTACTTAAGGTATTAAAATATAAGAAGCTACAGAATTACCACTCAAACTATAAGTAAAAGTAATTTAAGTAGTAGTAGTATTATATAATATATCTCTAAATACTTAAAATAACTAGACATTACTATATAAAATTAAAGAAGTTTAGTTTAGATAGTATTTTTATTAGTAGGTTCCAGAATATATTCTAAACCTATATTAAGATTTATATTCCTATTAGGGATAGATTTATACTTACAGATATTAAATATACTTACTTAAGAAATATTATAAATAAAGTATTTTAAAAAGGTTATTTAAAGTTAAACGAAAAGGATATATTAGATATCTAGTAGGATATATTCTAAATATCTATAATTTCTATAAAATCTAGATCCTCTATCTTTATAAAATTATTATTATTTAGAATATTAAATTTAATAAGAAAAAATTCTATTTAAAATAATATTTATATAAAGTGTTTAGTAGAGAAGTTATAAAACTCCTAGTTAAGCTAATTACTGAGGAGGAAGAAAATTCTATTCTTAAGATATTTAGAGAGTTTAAACTAGAGAGAATATCTGTTAAAAAACCCTCTCTTTTACTAGTAATTCCTATAATACTAAAAGTAGCTTAAGATATTAAATTAAATTTTAGTTTAGTTTTAAAAACTAATAAGAGAAGTTTAATAATATTTAAACTAACTTCTAAACTAATAGGATTAATATAGATATCTGAAAATTAGGATTTAGGAAGTATACTAATAGCTAGAGAATTAGATAGTATACTTAAAGTATAGAATCCAGCTAGCTAAGAGGATAAACCTACTTTAAATTAGGAGGCTGGAGGTAATTATATTAGGATCCCAGTTTAGCTAACTTAGGGTAGACTAAAATATAACTTTTAACCTCAGAACTCTGGGATTTTAATAGTTTAGAAGTTAGGCTAATAATATAAAAATAGATAATAATAGTAACTTAAACCTGAAATTAATATTAATAACTATATAATACTCTTAAAAATATAATAGTAGTATCTTATATTTTATAAAGTGTAAATAGGATAGTTTCACTAATATTTATCTACCTAATTAGTAATAAGAGCTTAATAGTAATAATTTCAGTTTTTTAATAGTTTTCCTTATTATTTAAAATATAGCTTTAAAGAAGAAGAATCTAGCTATATAGATTTAAATATATTTTAACTAACTAGTAGTATCTCCTAAGATCTAGAAGGATATTACTAATCTACTAGAACCTCTCTAAATATTTTTATTAAAGTAGTAAAAGCTGAAATTATAAAATTAAAGGAAAAGGGTATTTAGTAAGAAATAGATCGCTAGGATATAAAGTTAAAACTCCTATTTTTAAAGTAGGTTTTTACCTATAAGATAGATACTAATAGTTTCCTGGAATAATATAAAGTAAGGATTTATATATATAGAGATATATAACTAGTTAATCTACTGTAAACTATATATATAGTAATACTAGCTACTTAAACCTTTTAAGTAATTATAGTAATTACAGTATAATTTAATCTTAAAGTCTTTCAGTTTAATATTATTAATATATTTCTTAATATTATAAGGAATCTAAATAGCTCTCTAATAATAGTTAAACTACCTAATAGATTCAGGATAGTAGGAAGGTATATAGAGCTTAAATAAACTCTTTACAAGCTTTAAGATATATCCCTCCTGTAATACGAAATACCTCGACTCTAGTAGTAAGCTCTAAAGTAAGGAAAGCGGAGTATCTTAGCGGTCAGTTAAACTCTTCTGCCTGAGAAGTAATAATTACTAAATAGTAGTTACTATACTAACTATATTTACTGGCAAGCTCTAAGATTAATAGTACTATTTTAATAATAACCTTATTTACTCAGTTTCTGGGGGGTCCCCCCCAGACCTCCCAGCCTCACTACGCTTAAATTAATTAACTTTATTATTAATAACCTCAATTGCTTAATTCCTAGGGAGTTTCCCCCCAGACCCCCCAGCCTCACTACACTCAAATAGAGATTATAGACTTACTTTACCTGCAGTCTAAATATCTCACAGGATTTAGAGTTATAATAGTATTTATTAGTAATAGTAAAATCCAGATAAAGTGATTCTAACTAACTAATCCTAATTACTTTAGTAAAGACTTATTATTAGTTATATTATACTATAAGTATATATATAATAGTATACCCTCTACTTCCTATTAGTAATAGATACTAGCTACCTCACTAGCTATTATATAACTAGGTGGTAATTAGTATACTATAGATCTCAAGCTTTATATAGCGTTACGCACTATATAACACACTCTATAAGAAATAATAGTAATAGATCTTATATTATTTATAGCTACAGTAGTAGTTATTAGTAATAACTATATTAAAATAAGAATATCCTAACTACTAAACCTAACTAACTATTATAATAACTTATAAAATCTTATAGCTTACAGATTATAATAACTTATAGGTCTTATAGAAGTTGAAATTATAGTAGTAGTTATTAGTAAGATTATAATTAAGATAAAATTAAGGAAAAATATAAATATTAGAGTAAGAATTTAATAGTATTAATTATAATAGCAGTAGCTTAGAGTAAGTTACCTAGTAGTAATATAGCTTAGTTAGCTAGCTCCTCCTTAATATCTTAAAGTAAAAAATACTACTATTATTACTATTACTACTACTACTACTACTACTTACAAATATACAGTACTAATAATACCTACTTACATATATTAACATCAGTCTCAATACTAACCTACTGAGACTAACTTATACTAATATATTATTAGATATATTACTTAAGATCTAAACTAGTAGACTTTAGTAGGATAGAATTATCAGGAAGAATAAGGAAGGATAGTATAACAGAGAATATAACTAAAGCTAAAATACAGTTTCCTATAAATATATTAGAACCAGACTATAAGTAGTAATTACTATATTTATAATAGAAATATTTAGAGCCCTAGGAATTATAATAGTAATTAGTATATAACCTAAAAGTTAGGTAGTAAAAGGTAGGTAATAGAATAATATACTTCTACTATATACTCTAGCTAAGAATATAGCAGCTATATCTCTTTAGTATTTTATTACTACCTACCTGCAGTAGAATTACAGATAAGTTCTAGTTTTTATTAATATTAAAGATACTAAAAATTCTATTATTAAGAATAAGCTTATAGCAGACGGATAAGGTTAATAATTTTACAGTAATACTAATACTATTTAGTTAGTAGAAACTAGAAATAAAAGCGTAAGTAATATACTACTAAATAACTTAAAAGAATAACTATTAATACTAACTTATAGATATAGTTTACTAGTCATTACTGTTTATATTTATTAGGTTTTAAGAGGGAGGGAGAGTAAGAAGAAGGAGCAGAAGGAGTATTACTTATAAAAGTATTATTAAGTAGGGATAGGAAATTATCACTAGGGGGAAGGTTATTATCAGGAAATAAAAAAAGCAGCATATTATCTATATAGTTATCCTTATTAATAATAAGGTGGGAAGCCTATCAGTATAAGATTTAGTTAATAACTATAGAAATTAATATAATAAGATATAGTAAGATTAAGTAATATTACTATTAAGGGTATTAGGGATATTAACGATATTATTGATATTATAAGGATCTAGAAGACCTGAGGTGGGTAGTATAATAGTAGTAGTAATAATAGCTAGTAGAAAAAAAAAGAGAATATTCTTTTTATATAAAGAATTTAGTGATAAATAGAAGAGATAATTATTATTTAAAAAAAACAGAAATAAAATTACTAATAAGTAAATTATTCCCTAAACTAAAGTAAGAACTAGTTTATATAATAACTACCACTTAAAATAATTCTAATTATATTAATAAAACGTAAAACTAAAAAACGTAAATTCCAGCAAGAAAAAAAATAGTATATTTATCACAAAACGTATAAATAATAATATCAATTAATATATTATTCTCTAAACTAAAATAAGACTTTATAAGTATTTAAAGGTATCCTATTGTTAGTAGTATTAACTTCAGCTTTAGTAAAACTATTATTACTAGTCTGCGTCTGTTTCACGAAGGCTGAAAAGATAATAATATGAGAAGCCTCCTTATCCTTTTTGTAGAAAGTCTGTATTAAGTAATATTAGTCTGTATCTATTTCGTGAAAGCTGCAGATAATGACATATAAAACTCTATTAAGTAATATTAATCTATATCTATTTCGTAAAAACTGTAGATAATAATAACATAAAAAGCCTCCTCTATTTTATAAAAACTGCAGATAATAATATATAAAACTTCTTTTTATAGAAAGTCTATATAAAGTAGCTTAATATTATAGTATAGTATTATAAGGTTTCTATTAGTAATCTAGACTACAGACTATTTTTATTTCACTAAAGGCTACAGATAGTAATATAGGAGGCTCCTCTTTATAGAAAACCTATATAGAATAACTTAATAGAATATTAATTACACTAAATAGTAATAAGTAGTATTAACTATAATAACACTAGTTTCATCTTTAATAACCAGTATAGTATACTAGATAGTAATATATCCTCCTTAAGTTAATAAAGAGGCTAAGAAGTAATTAATAATATAACTAGTAAAGCAGATAAGTTAATTTTATCTTTAATAACTAGTTAGTATACTTAGGGACTATATATCCTCTTTAAGTTAATATAGAGGCTAAAAGGTAGTTAATAATATTAGAGGCTAGTAGAGTGAATAAAGATTAATCTAGATTATATATTACTAATAAATATATATCCCTTTTAAGTTAAGAAATACTCAAATAGTAACTCCTTTAAATTAAGAAACACTAAGATAGTAAATAAGAATCAGTCTAGGTTAGATATTACTAATAAATACCTCTTAAGATTATAATACTAAGAGTAACTCTAATAATATTAATAGAAAGTAAGATCTATTATATTAATACCGCCTAAGCTTAAATTCTCTATTACAGACTGAGAGATATATTTAGAGTGTTTATATTAAATATTTCTATTATACTCTCAGCTAGACTTAGTTTCACAGTTAGAGAAGATGTAGTAATTAAAAGAACCCTTAAATATTAAGTTAGATAGAAAGTAAACTTAAGAGATAGTAATATAGATTAATCCAGCCTGGAACTAATAACTACTAATATTTAGTATAACTTTATTAAGAATTATACTTTATAACTTATAGATAGTAATAGTATAAGTAATAGTAAGAGTGAATTAAATATAAAAGTATATTTAATTATCTCTATAAAATTTATAAGTTACTTAAAAAATAGAAATAATTCTATAGTCTGGAAATATTTCTATTATAATATAAATATTACTAATATAATTATTAAAATTAATTAGGATAGCTAAAAGCTTATCAGTTCTCTAGTAAGTACCTATCTACTAGATAATATTATAAACTATTCCTAATACTCTATTATAGAAGTTTATCTCTATCTAGATATTCTCAGTTAATATTATTTAAATTCTAACAGTAAGGAAGAGCTTCTTATAGAGATTACTAATATCTCAAAAAGTAACTTTATCTACCTCAGAGCTAAAGTAAGCTATATTAATAATATATACTAAGTTAAAGAGAGATATTATATAGTTAGAATTATACTTATTAACTTTAGTATTAATAAAGAAGATATAGAAAATATTATTAAAAATAGATACTTTATAAAATAATAATAATATATATATTTAAGTAGATAGTAACTATTAAGATTTAATAGAAACTTATAAGTTACAGACTTATTTTAGTATATATTAAAACTAGATCTATTTATTACCCTACTAGTAGATAATAATATCTAACTTAACTATCTTATTAAATAAAAGGTAAATACTCTAAGTAGAAATCTTATATAGTAATATATAAATAGACTATTTATAAGTAAAGAGAACTTTCTTATAAATAGGAGGAAGTTAATAAAAATCTCCTATAAGAAAGATATTTATACTACTAAAAAGTAGATTAACCTCAGGAAATAACTAATAAAAATAACTATTAATAAAAGTAAGTATATTTAAACTAACTATAAACTTCTTATTAATAATAAGGTATTTCTTATAACACTATTTAGACTAGAAGCTAGATAAATTAGTAGTAATTAATAGCTAGAAACTTAAAGTCTGAATTAGCAGTTAGAAGATACTATAAAGAGTTAAGCTTTAAATACTATTTATAGTAATACTAGTAGATACTATAATTATAATAGGATCTAGTTTATTATCTCCTTAGGTAAAATCTGAGAGACTAGTATAAAGTAATTAAATAATATAAGATTTATCTATACTACTCTAGCTATTAATATATATAAAGATTTAGGCTGAATTACTACCTTAAATAAAAAAGTAAAAATAGAGAAAAATAATATTATAGATCTGACGCTACTTAATATTAAGAATATTAATAGTATTATCTATAAGTAGCTAGATATTATTATTAACTATCTTTTTAAGCTAGTAATTAGCTTTCTTAATAATCTAAAAGTTAAGTATAACCTTATTAGTATACTAACTAATATAAGGCTATTAGAAATACTCTAAATTAATTAGGTAGTTACTAATAATATTTAATTCTTCTGAATTAAGAAGGTAAAAAGAAACCTTATAAGCTAGCTCTTCCTAATCCTCTTTAGTAATAATATTATTAATAATAATATTATTAAACTTATTAAAAAGTTTAACAGAATTAGGATTAATAGGTATATTATAAAAATTGTTATTATAATTATAAACTTACTAATAGATATAGTAAGCTTCCTCAAAACTATCTCTCCTTTCGCCTTTAATCATTAAAAGGTTATTATACTCTCAGAATAGATAATAAAGTATTATCTTAATATAGTAATAATTCTCATACTAATCCTCTTAATTATATTTATATTAAAGAAAGTAATTAAGAATATACAGCTAGGCGTAAAGGAAGAGATATATATTACTAGTATATAAACTATTAATATTAGATAGGAATTATAGATATATTATATTAGTGAATTCTATATTATTAGGATATAATATATACTTCTAGAGAAATATTCTTATTTATTAAACTTCACCCTCAGTAATATAGAATATGAAAGTAATATAATCAGGATAATAATAATTAGCTAAAATAGTAATATAACTATTTTCACACAGAGGAAAATTAAGAAGGATATAATAAATCTCCTATACTAACTAATTACACTTAAAGAAAAATTAATTTATCAATTTAGCAGTAAAGGATATAATAGGTTAATAAAATTAAATCCTCAGCAGAATAATCTCAGTTAGCTTCTTATATGACTATATTTTAGTCTCAATCTTACTAGTATACTTAGTAATATAATAAACTACTTTAGTAATACTAATATAAGAGGAAAAATCTATATTAGTAAGCTATATAAGAATAATAATAAAATTAAACTAGTAGAGGTTAGTCTTATTATACTAAACCTTAAAAATCTAATACTTTAGGTTAAGATTCTTAGTAATAGTGGGGATATTATAATATTCATGAGGGAAGTAGAATTAATATAACTCTACCTCAGTATCTATCTTCTTACATATATAATAGCTACTATATATATAATACTAAATATAACTAATAATATTAAATAGAAACTCAAAAGTATTCTCAGACGGACAAACTATAAAAGAATTCACCTCCTACTGAATATTATAAATATAGTTAAGCTTAAAGTAAACAGTATTAATATAACCTCCCCAGAAAGCAGCAAAAAGCTTATAAATATATTCACTATTTATATCAGACTTAATAGCACTATTAAACCAATAAATACTATAATTATATATACTACTATAACCTTACTATTTATAGTAAACCCAGAACTTAATAATATTAAATATCTTCTTTAAAACCTTCTCACAAAAGAAAGTATATTACTAATAAGAATAGTAGGTAATAATATAAAGATTCTTATAGACACTTATTCTCAAGATCTATATACAGTAAATCTTAGTAATATTCTTCTATTTATTAAAGTTAGATATATACTTATAGAGAGAACGCCAGTAATAATCTACTATACTAAAAGTAATAAAGACACTTAAGTACTTAAGAATGTAGATAATAGCCTCAAACTAGTATCACTTAGATACCCAGTATAAACAGATACCTCTGATAATATCTATATTACAGATAATAATATTCAGAAGATATATAGCTTTAGGGGCATTAAACTTAAATATAGCTCTCAAATTATTAATAATAATATTATCCTAATCTATTCACTTAATATAGAAGTTACTCTATTTATTAACCTTAACTTATATTAAGATATTAAATATAATAAACTAAAAGTGGGAATATCTAGCAAAATAACTATCACACCATTTAAGTATATACTAAATATAGTGAGAGAGGTTAATAAATTACTAATATAATTAAATAAACTTACTTCTATTATAAGAATATAAAGTTAGAAAAGTAAAGAATAGGAGGAATTTAGAGTAGTTAAGATTAGAAAGGAGTATACTCTAGTAGGGAAGTATATTAATATAGTAATGACTAGTAGGAAGCTACTTATTACTAAATTATTACTACTATTATAACTTAGCCTAAAAATCTTGAAGAATATTATATTTTACTATAAAATTAAGAATAATAGTAATATTAATATTATTAGGATATTCCTCCTTAGAATCTAGCTGAAAGTTATTAATATTATTAGTAATTTTAATTAATACCTAGTGAATAATAAAACTATTATTTAGTAGCTAGTTAATATAATCTCAGTTAATAAGTATATTAGTATAGTCTAGATAATTATCCTTCAGAAAATACAGCTAGTAACTAATATAATTCTTATAAATATAAAACTCTCTTATGAATTAGTAACTAAGATAAAGATTCTAATTTATATTAGGAAGTTACAATAAAACTATCTTAATATTATAGAGGAGAAGAGATAGCTAATTATAAATCTTACTAATATCTTTAAGGAAGCTAATAATATAATCTTTATAGCTATACTATATACTATAAACCTGGCAGAAATTAATAGCTATATAAACCCTAGTAATAAATATCTCTTTAATATATATAAACTTAAGCAGAAAGTTAGAAATATTACCAAAATTAAACTTATTCTCATTAGAATAGAAGAGAATTAGTTAATATTATCTATATAGATTATCTCTTTTCCAGTAACTCTAATAAATATCCTTATTATTTAGTTATATATTAAACTACTTCTCCCCACACTAAAAGCAAATATCTATAATATTCCTATTAAAAGTATTATAAAATAACTAAATAAGCTTAATATTTATATTATAAAAAACTTATATATTAAAGTTACCTGTAAAGAGAAAGCTTACTATATAAAAATTATAATGAAGGAGATATATAGATAAGCTGGAAGTTAGTAATACTTAAGTAATAAGCCTGGAATAAATAAGTTTAAATAAAAATTTAGAAGATATAGGAGAAGTAGGGAATATTAATAAAAAAAGGAAATAGAATTAGAGAGACTATCTAACTCTAACTACTCTCTACTATAACTCTTATAATATATATCAGTAAGGTATATTATATAGATAGTTAACTTATAATATTTATTATTATTATCCTCAGTAAAATAATTACTTTAAAGTATATTATAATTACTATTAAAATACTATTTATATTTATTAATTAAATTATATTTAGTAATATTATTTCTATAATAGTAATATTAATTAATATTAAGTTAGATCTAATAGTAGTCTATATAATTAAGGTTTTAGATATTATAAAAAAGCTACTAAAATATATAAACATTACTATAATTACTAGAATTTAGATTCTAACTGAGAAACTATTATAAGTTACTAATAAGTTACTATAATATAATCTCCTAGAAAGTTAAAATTAGAAAATAATTAATCTTACTCTAGTAAGCTTCAATATAATAATAATATGAAATATTAGTAACCTTATATCTTACTATAGCCTCTTTAGGAGTATCCTCAGAATTCTAATTATATTAAAAATATATTAATACATAAGAAAATAATATAATTAATATAATTCTATAAAAGGAAGATAATAAAAACTAATATAGTTACTAAGTAGAATCTAGAGTAAGATAAATAAATAAAGAAACGTGAGAGTAAAGAGATAGATAATCTTAATAAGAAGCTAGAGTTAGTAATATCTAAAGCTAACTAAAGTAGTTTATAATAAATAATAATAAGAGAAAATTTAACTATAAGGGAATATATTATTAAGAATCTAATATTATATATTACTATAAAGTATAAAATTACAAAAGTTAAGAAAGTTAAATAGAATTCTTATAACTATCTTAAAGTAAGCTAGCTATCTTAATAGATTACTTCTCTATAAATATAAATAATAAGATTAATACTTCTAATAGATATTATATTAAGTTAAATAGTAGTATACTAGAAGTAGTATAAGTAAAAATCTAAATAGTTCAGCTTAAAGTAGATTACTATTTAGTAGGTAATTATTAGTATATAGTTAATTAGAATAAGGATAAAGAGATTATAAACCTAGTTAGTATACTATCTATAGTATTTAAAGTACTTTATAGTATATTTAGAAGGATTATAAACTCTAATAAAGTTAGAATCTAGTAAGGATCTCTTATATTTAATATAAATATAATAAAATAAATTAATAAAAAAGTAATGAAGAGGGAGAAGCGGCTTAAATAGAAGCAGAAGAGAATCTCCAGGAGAGCTAGATACTACTAATAATATTATTATAAGAGTAATTAATAATTAATAATAAGTTTATTATTATTATTAATAATTTTAAAGAGGAAAGATTTTCAGAAAGAAGAGTTTTTCACTTCTATATATATAAAAAAGTAAAACAAACTAATATATATAGTTAATATATATAAGTGAATATTAAGTAAGAGAGAGTAAGTAGCTAAGTAGTAATTCTGAAATTTCTAGTATATTCTATAACTTCTATAAAAATAAAAAAAAGAAGATATTTTTTATAGATAATTATCACTATAGTAATATTAGAAATAAGTTATTTTATATTTAGTTAATATATATAAGTAAATATTAGGTAGAAGAAAGTTAGAAAAAACAGGAAAGAAAAGTAGATAGCTATATAGTAATTCTAAAATTTATAGTATATTCTATAATTCTCACAGTAACAAAAAAAGAAGATATTTAATTACAGATAATTACTATTATAATAATATCAGAAAAAAGATATCTTATATTATTATTTTCATCTTTAAATATAATTAAAAATAGTAGATAATATACTCCCTCTAGAGGCCCTCTAGAGGCTCTCTAGAGGCTTTATAGAGCTTTTCCGTTATATTCAGCTTTCTACTACACTCAGCCTCCTAGGAAAGTTCCCCCCCCTAGATCCTCCCTACCTCCAGTAGCTACTATATAATACTACTACTACTTATACAGTAGTATAATATTAGGAAAATATAATAATACTACTAACTAAAGTATATTTTAGGTGGCAATTAGTATTAGAGATTTATTAGGTAAAATATATATTATTAAACTGGAATTAGACTATTATCCAGTAGAGGTTAGTCTTAGTATTAAATAGCTAATAGGGGTTAAGTACACTTCAACCAATCAGAAGGCTGGAAGCTGCAATTATTTCCTATAAAGAAACTACATACCTGTAGATTAATTCTGATAGACGACGCTCCACTTAATAAAACTTTCCACATTATACTAAAGTCTCTAGATCTTATCCTTTACTTAGAGGAACCTTATCTATTTAAAAACTAGAGTTTAACTATTTATATCCTCTTCTATATAGATAATATTCTTCTCTTATACTATAAAGTAGCTAAAAAGGAAATATTTAATATTATTATCAGTATAAAGTAAGTATATAAGCTAAAAAAATGGAATTTAGTAGAATACTTTCTGGAAGTTTAAATAGTTAGAGATTATAAGTATCAGATGATTTACTTAGTTTGTAATATATATATTACTAAAATTACTAAATATTTTAATTTTAAATATAAACTAATATTAATAATACTACTTCTAATAGTATTTTTTATTATAAATCTAGATTAAGTAATATTAAAAGAGATTTATATATATTAGACTAAAGTTAATTTAATTCTCTATATATCAATTATAGTATAACTAGATATCTTATATACTTACTCTCTCCTATTAAAATACTTTATAAATCCTTCTTAAATACACTAAGATATTATAGACTATATAATTCAGTATCTCTATAAGATAAAATTCCTAGTATTTTAGTTTAGAAACTTAAGAAATATAAATAAAATACTTCAGACACTCTTAATTACTAGAAATACTTCTTTTATAGATAATACAAATACTTAAAAATTAAGTTATAACTATATTATTACTGTATTTAAAGACCTAATCTAATAGAAAACTACTTAATAAAATATTATTATAATATTAACTACTAAAGTAAAGCTTCTTAGTCTTAAATATACTTTAAAAAAAACTATAGTTTTAAAGAAACTATTTTGAAATATAGAGTTAAACTTTAGAGATATTTAGAGAATCTATTATAATAACTACTAAATTATTAAACTAATAGTCTTAAATAGTAAATATCTATCTACTAGACTTTAATATATAAATATTGAATAAATATAATTATACTAAAAATACTTAAAAAGAAGTTTCAAAATTATCTATATACCTATAAATATAATATTAGTAGATAGACTTACGAAAAACTTAATTTAAACGAAATTTAAATAATTTAGAGTATTTCTTAATCTAATAGATCTTTCATTAATATTATTAGAATTACTTAAGCTAGACTATTTAGTTTCCTAAAAGCTAGAATTTAAATAATAATAAATAAAACTCTAATTCTCAGAGGAAAGTCTTAGTAGTATTAATATAAAATATAAGTAAATAGCAGAATTTATCTACTCTCTCGCAGGAAATAAAAATCTCTAGTTAAGCTTATATCTAACTTAAGAGAGACTATTTAAACTTATTACTCTAGGATAAAGTTTAAGCTACAGTCACTAATATATAGAAATTAGACTAAAGAGATATTAAAAATATATTAAATCCTACTAGAACTAAAGTTAGTATCTAATAGTTTTAGGCTAAAGTAGGAAGATATCTAATAGAGCTAAAAGTTAAACTATTAAGATAACCTCTAAAACTACTAGTAACTAGCTGAGAGATAGAGTTCCAGCTAAAAAGTAACCTAATTATACTTATAGTTAAGCTAGAGATCTAGTTAACTACAGATAGTTAAATAAGCAGTAAAAATAATAATATTTTAGTAATAATATTCTTTAGAGTAACTAATATCTAAATAATAAAACTAGAAATATTTCTATTCTTAATAAAACTTGATTTAAATTCTTTCTATTAATTTAAATACAGCTTAAGTCAGACTATAACTTTCATATTACTAACTTACTTACTTTTTATCTATAAGAGTTAGCTTTAAATTAATAACTCATAATAAGCTACTTACAGAATTATTATTAAATATCTTAATAGCTTTAATATAATATTTAAATATATTATAGGTTTTTTAAGATATAGAGACGTAAGCTTTTCAGAACCTATTTACATACTAGAAATAACACTTAGTAAGTATATTACTACCCCCAACTTGAATTAAATAGAAATAGAGACTATAGTTAAGAATAAAACTTAAAATATAAATAGTATAGAGAATAATTTAGAGAAGCTAAGCTCCTCTAATTATCTTATTTTCAACTAAGTAACTTTCATATTCCTCTAAAGTTTTAACTTTTAACTTACCTTTCTTAATAAATATAAACTTCTTAGAATTAGTAAACTTATTAGAATTAGCTAATTAATACTATATATTCTTGAATTAGTATTTTAGATTCTTAATCTCAGAAGATATTTCTTAATTCTTAATCTAAATAGACTTTCTTATAAATATTAGTATATTCTTATAATATTTCTTCAGATATTTAATAACCTCTTTAACTTTATCTTCTTCCTCTTCTTTAGATTATTCAACCTTATTATTATCCTTTTTAATTAGTTTAGACTCCTAATTTTTATCCTCAACCGATAGATTACCTATAAGATTATCTTCTTTATTATTAGTAAGAGAGATAATAATCTATATTTTCTTAAGATAACTATAATAATACTTAATAATAGTAAAAATAGCTAACTTCTTAATAAAAGTAGCTAACTTCTAAATAATAGTATCCTTAATATTACTAAACTTAAGTATATTAAGTAACTTAAATATAGGAAAACTAGGTGAAAATTCTTAGAAATTAAAAAACTTAGTAAAATATATTTTAACAAAAACTTTTAGTTAGAAAACCTTAATCTCAGACTACTACTTAATAGTAAAATATACTTCAAAAAAATATACACACTCTATATTACTAACCTACTTTTAAATTATATAAATAGACTAAATCCTAATAAAATTTATAAATTTAATAATAGAATTTACTATTATATTTATAATGAACAAGAATTTAGTATTAGTAAAATAAATAAATAAACTAAATAATCACTAGATATAATATACTTCCTCAAGAAAATAAAAAATAGGTTCTTAAGTTCCAGATATATTATTGAGAGTGAGGAAATAATAAAAATAATAAAAAACACCTATTATAAAGTTAAGTTCTATTTATCAAAAAAACTTAAGGTTAGTATTAGAGAGCGTCTCTTGTAATAAAGGAATTTACCGAGTGAAAATAGAAATAGGCTAATTAAAAACTATAGTATCCAGAATAAGATATAACAGAATTATACTATTAACCTCAGTAATAGTATTATAAGATACTTCAGCCTAAAGATTAAATATTAATAATAGTTAAAATAATCTATATAAAATAATATATAAAATCTATAATAGTAATACTTACAGCTAATAAGTATAATAATAGTTAAGATTATTAGTTAAGAAAATAAGAAAGCTTAGTAAGTGTAAATAAAGCTAAAGTTCGTAATACTTATAAGACTAAGATTAAACAATTTCAGAAGAAACTAACAGGTTACTCCTACTAAATATTAATAACAACGGTTTCAAAAACAAATATTATAATAGGTTAGTTAAGAAACATTATTTCTTTTATTTCAATATTCAAAAAATAACTTTCAATATCTATTTACAGTATTTCATTTATTAAACATACTATTTAGAGCTTAAAACATAAGATTTCATCCAGTAGTTATTCCACTGGGGGAGTATATAAGAATAGCTATAGTACCTATTCTGCTATATAGCTATTCTAGCTTATATAAAATCTAACTAGCCTATTTATACGTATTTAAGCGTTCTATTCTAGGTTAAATAGATTATACCTTTCAACAACCTACATTCAGACCGTATACTATACTATTTATTCATTATAATTATAAAAGATATAGAAGAGTAATAAATTATAGAATACTTAGCTTTTATAAACTTTTTATTTTATTCTATCTTTAAGAAGTTTATAAAGGTTCTTAACCCTACAACCTTAGTGGTTACTTTCAGCTATATACGCCTCGCTGAAGCTCTCACTATATAGATTATTACTATAAGGTCTTCCTCTACTATAAGATTAAATATTATAACTGGAGGTATAGTTATCTATAATAATAGGTAATCTTATTACTATTTAAACTAGTTGTGAGTTAGTATTAGTATGAATGCTGTTGCTAGGTAAATTTTATAGTAAGAACTATATATAGGGTGAAGAGCTTAGGTACTAGTATAGGTATAAAGTAAAAGTAACTAAATATATATATTAATAGAAAGAGATTTAGGTTCTTAGTAGTTATTTTTAGGTTAGTATATAGAGAAGAAACTATAGAAAATAAGGTAGAAGATTTATATTATTAATTTTAATTATAAGAAGGTAGTTAATTTTACTAAGTTTAGCATTTTATTATCTAAACTACTTCTATAATTAAGAGGTTATATCTATTATGAATAATAGTAGAATAATTATAAATCTCTCTATTTACTACGATATCCCTTAGGATTAATTTCTTAAAGTAGCTAGATAAAGATTAAGTGTTATTAGATCTTAATAAGTTACCTTATATTATTATTTCTAAAAACTAGGATATATCTACTAAGGAAAGATAATATCTTTAATAAAACCTAATTACTTATTAATAAGTATTTTGAAACTTTATAATCTTGGTACTATATTTTACTTCTTCTTTAATCTATAGAATAAATTTATTTTATATTATTAAATTTATATAATTCTGATAAATTATTTACCGTTTATATTAACCTCAATACTATAGATAATAAGGATATTTTATAGATATTATAGTATTTATCTATTTATAATAATTTATACCTCTTCTGGCTTTCTTTTAGAATCTTCTTTAAAGAAACGGAGGAGGCCTCTACTAAAGAGGTAATTATAAATGTATATTATTATAACTTATATAACCTTACTATTAGTTTAGTTAGAATTATATGTTATAATTAAATTAAAATCTTTCTATTTACTAAAGTTCGTACTATTAAGAACTATTTAGGTTAAATAATATCTTTGTTTCTAAAAGAATTATATTACTTATAATACTAAGGTTTGTAAAAGATCGTCTAAGAAATTCCACTAATTTAAATATTCTACTTTTATGTCCTAACTACAGGGAAACAATAAAAAGATAAAATATCTTATTTTTATGATTTATTATTTCTATTTATTAGTATTCTGTAGATAAAATCTAATTTTAGAGACGGAAACTATTTATCAGTGCAATAAAAAAAAAGAGGGAAGGAAATAGAAGAATATAGAGAAAAAAGAAAATTTAAGGGAATTTAGAGAAACTTATATACTATATACATATTTACTATAAAAGTCTAGTAAGTTTTGTAATAGAGATATTTACTAAATATACTTATATAAAGTTTATTTAGAGTTTCTTCTATAAAATAACTTTAAATATGGATAAATATCTAATTACTAGAATTAAGATATATAAGTATAATTATAAATATAATATTATTTTACTTGAAGTTAGGTAGAAGATTATTATGAAAAGTATCTAAATAAATTAAGAGATTAATAACCGGAAGAAGCTAATAGCTTACTTTCTATTATAAGTATTAGTGGATATATTACCCTCTGAAGTATAACTTCAGCCCTTGTACCTTCCCTACTAACTACTATAGCCAGCTGTAAGTTAATTTAAGTCTAAATTCCTTATAGCTATAGTAGCTAGTATACCTACCCTATATTAATCTTTTCGCAGATAATAAATAACTAATAACTTCTTTTATATTAATCTTATATTCTTATATGCTTACGTTATATATAATTTAAATATCTTAAGAGATTTAATTACTACTAACTATAGCTACTTTATTTCAATACTTATTATAACCTCTATATCTATAATTTTAATATTCTCCAGACTATATTCTACGTACCCCCAAGATGAAATTTTGCATTCCTAATATAAAAGTTTTCCGTTACTAATATAAAAGTTTTCTGCTACTAATATAAGCTAACTTATAATCTATATATCAATATAGTAGATTTTAGCCTGCTTTTATTAGTAAATAATCTTAATATATTAATTAAATTCAGTTAATATATAAATAATACTAATATAAATACAGATACTTTTAATATAGCTTTATAGTATCTAAAACTTTAGTAGTTATAATATTATAATAGTCTAGGGTATCTAATAACTAGTATAATATATTAATATTAGAATACTATTTAATTAATAACTAATTTCTAAAATTGTTAGCTTAATATAGTAGATTATAGAATAGCTAGATAATTTTCTTCTGAATATTTAAAGTCTACCCATTAATATTAATATTTATAATATTACTTAAGCTTTTTAGAAGATATTAATATTTCCTATTATTAAGATTATAAAGAAATATTTAGAATCCACTATTATACTACTCTGATTACAGATAGCTATATGGTTTTAAGGGGAACTTCAGTTATATTATAAAGAATATAGAAAAGTAATAAATTATAAAATACTTAGTATTTACAGACTTTTTATTTTATTTTATCTTTAAGAGGTTTATGAAGGTTCTTAACCTTATAATCTTAGTGCTTACTTTTAGCTATATATATTAAATTTTAGCTTTACTAAGATTTTCACTATATAGATTATTACTATAAGGCTTTCCTTTATTATAGATTTAAATATTATAACTAAAGGTATAATTATCTATAATAATAGGTAATCTTATTACTATTTAAACTAGTTATAAGCTAGTATTAGTATAAATACTATTACTAGGTAAATTGTACAGTTAGAACTATATATAGGGTAAAAAGCTTAAATACCACTATAGATATAAAGTAAAAGTAACTAAATAAAGAAATCATTAACCTTACTTTAAGTTAAACTTTATAATTTCTATAACTACTTTTATTTATATAAACTTTACTAATTTTTAGTAAGTAGTAATAATAGTATAGTGGTTATATTAAAAGTCTCTAACTATTTAAATTATATACCTCTTAGAGTTCCATTTAGGTAAATACACCTAATAGTTAGCTTTTACCTTATAAACTCTATAGATAAGCTAAAGTTAAGAAACCATTTAAATAAAGAAAACCTCAGGCGGCATATATAGTTAGTTAATATGATAGCTAATACTTACAAAAGATATATTATAAAGAGAAAGTATAGACTTATATTTATAATAATTACTTTTTAAGAATTACTATAGATATTATATAATATACTACTAACTAATATATTTATTACTAACTATTAACAGTTAATAGCTATTAATAGTTACCAGCTATTAATAGTTACTAGCTATTAATAGTTACTAGCTATTAATAGTTACTAGCTATTAATAGCTATAAGTAGATACTGCCAGCTAGTAGCAGTTGCTTGTAAGGATATAGTCCCCTATAGCCTGTACGGAGAGCCGAGATAGCTAGGATTACGTGACAATAGGGCTTGAGGCCACTATAGGATAAAAGTCTTCTTATAGCCACTACTAGTTAGCCTACTAAGTTAAAATCTTACAACCTACGGAAACCTACCTTTTGCTACTTTCCCTTCCCTTACCTAAGCTTTTAGCTATACTCTTATAATTTTTTAACTTCTATCTCTCTAAGGAGGTAAAACTGAGGTTTCAGTAATAGCTTTATAACGAACGCCTACTAACCACTTAGCGTCAGTATCTATATTAAGAATAATTATACTAGCAGTCTAGATACCTACAGCCTCTAAAAATCTAGTATCTAGAAATATACTCTCTATTAGTAAGTATATAGTAATCCCTATACTAGCTATATTAATGTAAGTAGCTAAAGTAAGTAATATAGCTACTTATACTATATTATTAATAGCTATACTATTAAAGCTAACTACTAGTAACTTAAATAATATTATAGTAACTATAATAATATTTATATACTTTCTTAAATAATAATCTTCTTTTATAGAAATTATAGTAGAATATTTTTCTAGTAATATACTTACAGAAAACTTAATATTATTATTACCTACCTTATCTATAGTATCTAAATATTAAGATTACTTAAGACCTCCTAGTTACCCCTATAGCTCCCTTTATAAAAATACTACTCTATATAAAATTAAGAATTAACTAATAGTAATCTAAAATAGCTATATTCTACAGCTAGAGGCTTTAGAAGTATAGAAAATTCAGTAGTATATAATAAAAGTATTATATAACCTCCAGACATTATAGTATAACTACTAATATATCTTACTAAACTCTTTATAAGCTAACTTTATAGTATTTACTTACTATTTATTAACTAACTCTACCTTATAAAAGTTACACCTCTATAATATACTTCACACACTATGATATAAAAGCCAATCGCTACTAAAGTTTTACGCTAAATAGTTAGTAATCTATAGATCCCTAGGAACTATTAGATTAGAAATATCTAAGCCTTATATATTCACTTTCTTCTATTACTTTAAGGCTAGAATATAGAGGTATCTATAATACTAAAAATTCAACAACTAACAACTGAGGGCTATAACTCTAGCAGCTAAGTATCTCTAAGAGACATTATAGCCCCACAAAGCCTCTAGTAGTATTAATAAGAGAACTACCACTAAGAGGGTAACTACTACTACTAAGAAAGTAACCACCACTACTAAGAGGGCTAATAGCTATAACGTCGCTAAAGAATTAGTACTAAAGAGGCCTCACCTTAAGAGCTAAACTATACCTATACCTATATATAAGATATACAGTAAGTAAGGCTATACTATAGCTACTTACTACTATAATAAAACCTATATAAAATATAGCTAAAGAGGGTATCCAGTAAAGCTTTACCACTCTAAAGGTATTACTAATAGTATACTAAAAGTATTTTAAGGAGGCTCTTACTAGAGGTTAATATTACAGTATATATACTACACTAATAAGAGATTTTAAGAACTTATATAGTTACCATCTCCTCGCCGAAACTTAAATATAGAAGTATTTATAGTATCTGAAGTTTAAAAAGAGAGTATTAGTATATATACTACACTGAGAGTATCACTAAAGCTATACTAAAGGCACCTCAAGGAAGCCCTCAGGATTAACACTATAAGTATAATAATATCATCAGTATATATACTAATATTCTACTATCAGAGAAACTTTATAAAGCCTCTAGTATAATATAATAAAGATAGATACTTTAGTTATAACCTTAAAAGTTATATTATTAGTAATATACTAATATCCTACTATTAGAGAAACTTTATAAGCCTCTAATATAATAGGAGGAGGTTAGATACCTTAATAGTATCTAAAAGATTAATATCCTAATTAGCTTAATCTACTATTAGAAGCTTTACAGTCTAATCAGCTAGAGGATAACTTATTTTCAACTATTTTAACTATCTTAACTATTATTTAACTATTATTTCAACTATTATTTTAACTATTATTTCAACTATTTTCAATTATTGTTTTAACTATCATTTTATTAGTTGTTTTATCTTTATTTAAAGCTATAAGCTACCTCCAAACAGTCAGCAAAATTATATATTAAAATAAGCAGCTATATAGTATTTACAGGCCTTAGAGGCTAAAGCCTCTGAAGGGGGGGATAATTATAAGGATATAGTCCCCTATAGCCTATATAGAGAGCTGGAATAGCTAGAATTATATAATAATAGAGCCTGAGGATACTATAGGATAAAAGCCTTCTTATAGCTACTACTAGTTAGCCTACTAAGTTAAAATCTTACAACCTACGGAAACCTACTTTTTGCTACTTTCCCTTCCCTTACCTAGGCCTTTAGCCACACTCTTACATTACTATATTTAGGTTTAAAACTGGAAGGTATATTATAACTACTGGTTGCAGTTGCCTGTCGCAGGATTCAAACCTACTGCCCTTACTAAAACAGTAAGAGCTATCCAGACGTTAAACTACTACATCAAATAAAGTAAGTAGTAATAATAAAGATAATTAGTAATTAATTTTAGGTTTACTAAGAATAGTATATTATATATATTATAGTATATAATATATAAATATAAAGTTAAAAATATAAAACTTTATAGTATATAACCTATAGGTTATATATAAGCTGAATCTAGATATTCTAAGTAATATATTACTAATTATCTAGCAGTTAGTAATAACTAGCAGCTAGTAATAACTAGTAGCTAGCTATTACTAGTAGTGGTAGTTTCTAGTACTAGGTTATACTATATAGGTAATATACTATAAAGCCTTAATAACCTTATAACTATTATACTACTAATATACCTAATAGTAAATTAGGCTAATTAGAATAAATCTTTAGATACTACTAAGGTTATTAGTTTCACTAGGGGAAAGTATATTATATATATTATTATATATAGTATACTAATAGAGTTAAAGGTATTAGTATTTATAGTATATAGTCTATAGGTTATATATAGGCTAGATCTAGATACTCTAGGTAATTAGTTACTAATTACCTAGCAGCTAGTAATAATTAGTGGCTAGTTATCACTAGTAGTAGTAGTTTCTACTACTAGACTATACTATATAGTTAGTATATTATAAAACTTTAATAGCCTTATAGTTATTATATTACTAATATTAATAAATTTCCTTTTTACCTTTTAACTATAATATACTATATTCCTATGTATAAAATAAAATTAATTAAATAATCTATATCTTTTAACTAAATAACTTTTTAAATTCCCTCCTTTTATTCTAAATTAGTAATCTATCTCTCTATATAGATTATTATATTATTTATATTAATAAATCTCTCTAGAGTATAATTTAGAAACCTTTTAGTAAAACTATTAATAAGAT
The DNA here is from genome assembly GCA_001693025.2 of Colletotrichum lindemuthianum. Classification (NCBI taxonomy): domain Eukaryota; kingdom Fungi; phylum Ascomycota; class Sordariomycetes; order Glomerellales; family Glomerellaceae; genus Colletotrichum; species Colletotrichum lindemuthianum. The sequence continues at coordinate 83,854 of MASP02000349.1, forward strand.
TATTCTTACTATTAATCTACTATATTTTATAGAGTTCTTATTATTTATATAATTACCTTGAACCTATAATATTAATTATAAACCTCTTTTCTTTTATAATATTAAGTTTTATAAGGTATTTATATAATAAATATAAATTAGTATAGATAATTATAGAAATAAAAAGAAATTTATAATAAGCTATAATCTTTTATATAAATATAGTAATAATATAGATAAAATCTATATTAGTAACTATAATATAAATCTCTAAGGTAAATATATTTCTAATTATTTTCTTACTTTTAGTTAAAAAGTAATAAAATAAATTACTTTAGATTATAAACTTACTTTTACTAGCAGCTATCTCTTAGCTTAGAATTATTATAAATTCCAGTTAAGATAATAGATTAATATTATAAATAAAAAAACTATCTATAAAAATATAGAAGTATACTTTAGAAACGCTAAGAGGAATAAAGTTTAGCTTTTAATCTAAATATTCTATTTACTATTTAATATACTTATTAAAAGTAGTAATATTATTACTTAAGGATTATTATTACTATACTATATATAAGAGGTTAAAAAATACTTCAGATTAGTAGATTAAAGTAATATATACTCTATATATATTTTATTTAATATAGCTTTATTTAAGTATTTTAGAGTTTATAAGAATATTAATAATAGTAAGTTTATAATTTTAGTTCTTTTACTTAAAAAGGAGATTTTCACCTTAGAGAGAAAGTATACTACTATTAAATACTAGTAATATTAACTTTATAAGGAAGATCTTAAGTTTTACTATAAGGAAGACTTTTACTAATTCTTTATTCTCTTATTAAGTAAAAATAGTATTAGAAAGACTAAAGATATTATTAGTTTATATACTAATTATACTGAATATCTTATTATTAAGTTAAGAGATAAGAAGGTAAAAATTATAGATAAATATCTTTATATATAATTATTCTTTATAATATTTTAAATATATTACCTATTAATAAATACTAATCTCAGCTAAACTATAAAGTACTTTAATAATTATTATTATAAATTCTAGAGAATATTAATTTTTAAGGTAAATAAATAACTTAGCTATAATATATCTTATAAGTTCGGTTTTAGCTTAAATATAAACCTAAATAATATTTTTTAACTAAAAGAGGAAGCTTTTATCTTTTATTGGTATAGAGGTAATAGCTATAATTAATTTTTAGCTACTTCTCTAAATTATAGGAAACTAAATAAGGATTATAAACTTCCTATTATCTCTAAAACCTTAGATTATAAATCTTAAATTCTTATATACTTAGTTATTATCCTTATTCTTAATTTTATTAATAATTTAATATTTAAAAATAGTATAATATTTATAAATAATAGAATTATACTAAATAATCTTAACTATATTATTATTAATAATATTTCCTACTTCCTTCTTTATTAACTTTTGAAAGAGAAAGTTAGAAATAATAATAATTTCTTTTTAGTAGAGAAATCTAAAGAGAGTTAGATTAACTTCTTCTTTAGTTATAAGGAAAACTATAAATTAATCTTTTTAGTTACCTTCTTATTAAAAGAGTTTTCTCTAGTTAAATATTACTCTCAAAAGTTTAAGAAATAACCTTATAGTTTTCTAATATTTAGTATACTTATTTTTATTAAAGAGTAATAGTATATTATTTTTAATATTAAGAGAGAGAATATTATTATCTTTTAGTATCTCTAAAATATTCAGAAATCTAAAGATAATAGGAAATAAAATTAGGATAAGTAAAGTTTCTTAAGAGAAATCTCTAATTTTATTAATATTACTATTATTATATTTATATTAGAAGTATTCTTATACTTCTATTAGAATATATAATTAAGGAGAAATATTATTATTCTTATAATATACTTTTATAATAGTTAAGTAGAACTCTTAAGAACTATAAGGAAGGTTAATAATATATATCTTACTATAAATAGTAAATAGGTAGAAGAAACTTTACTAACTTTTCTTTTCTTACTATATATATAAGGAACTATAATAGAAGATTTATAACTTATAAAATATTAGAGTTATTATAAATAGCTATAATAATATTAATAACCTTTTTTATATACTTACAGCAGAAAACTTTAGTTACTTTTTAGACTACTTATATTTATAAAACTATCTCTAGAAATAAAATAGAATCTTCAATAAGTTAGAGGTAGGCTCTAAAGATAAAGAGTATAAATATAAGATTATTCAGACTAATAATATTATTTATTAACTTATAAATAACCTAAAGGTAATACTCTTATAATAATAATAGATATTCTTACTAGTAAATCTTATATATATAATAGAGGAGGATATAGTAATATCCTACCTTACTAATACTATTATAAGTTTTAATAAGTATAATCCTGATAGTGAAGCTTATCATTTTAACTTCTAAGTGAAAATTTTTAGATTAAAAGTTTATTTTAGTATTAATAGAAATAGAATTAAGTAAATCTAGATAAATATTAATCTAGTATACTTTAAGAGCTTCCTATATTAATCTTACTAAAATATTATGTAGAAAGTAAGTAATATTAAAAACTATAGCTATATTAATAATATAGAAAATAGGGTAATTATTCTTAAGGTAAAAGATATTGATAATAACTTTGAGGTTGAAGTTAATATTATTATAAACTATAAATCTAAATCTAGAGGAGGTAATACTATATATCTAATATTAATAATAATATTTTTTGAGAGCTATAAGAACTTCTTAATTATTTAAATATCTAACTTTATAGAGAACTTCTTAAAAATATATAATAAATAAATATCTAAAGTAATAATAAAGTCTCTAAATCTTAATCTCTATTAAGTATAAAGAAATAAATATTTCCTCTTTATCTAATAATATCTATAAATATCTTTATTTATATCTAACTAGAATAACTTTCTTATTTTAATATAATTAATTATAGATATTATTGAAAATAATACTAAGGTAATTAATATTAGTAAGATATAATAGAAATAGAATCTTATAAGAAACTATATAGAATATTATTATACTAGATAGTATAAATATATTAATTATACCTATTATCTTTATAAATTTGCTTCCTCTAAAATAAATAGAAATTAATCCTCCTCTAGAAAGTTTTAAGAAAATAAAGGGAAGGATAGTTTATTTTAGCATATTAAACTAAAAGTAGCTAGCTATAAAGTAGTTAGTAGTATCTAAATTAGATAAAATCCCTTAGAAAACTATATCCAAATAGTATTCTTTAAGAATAAATATAGATACTAAAGTAGTAATCTCCTTAATTATATTATCTTCTTTTATTAGAATATAGATTATTATTTAAGTGTAGAGAATTCTTATAATTCTGTAACTATCCAGAAGTATAGATTATTCTTTAAAATAATAAGTTATAAAATTATTTAAAATATTACTTAGAGAATTAAATACTTCAGGTTAATCTTTAAGTTAATAATCTTAGAGGTAATATACTACTATATTATCTTTAATAATAATCTTATAAATATCTCTAGAATTATTATTTAAACTTTCTACTTCTTTATACTATATAAAGAAATGATAATAGGCAGATATTAATATATCTACTACAACAAAGTTAAATTTATATTAATTATAAGAATCTTTTCTCTCCTTAAGAAAATATCTTGTTAAGTAGTAACTAGATTTACTATATATATAGTATTTTTTATTAAATTAGCTATATAGAATAGTAAAAGTTAAGTAATATCTTTCTCTAAATAATATTTAGAAGTATCCTTAATAACTATATCTATATCCTTAATAAAAGCTTTAACGTAAATTATATATTTAGTTAGTTTAAGATTAATTTATACTAATTAATAAGGATCTCTTAGAATTATTAATATTCTTCAGTATATATTAAGATATTATAGAAAGAAAGCTTATAATAATATTAACTATAAATTACAGTTAGTTACAGACTTCCTAATATATTACTATAAGGCTAAAGAAAGCTAACTAATATTCTAATATCCCTCGGTATATGTTTAAGAAGTAATTTTAGAAGCTGAAATTAGTATATTATTTCAAAGGGAAGATTCTCTAAATATATATTAATTTAGTAAAAAGGATCTTAAATACCTCCTTTCTTATTTTATTCTAATTATTAGTAATGATACTTCTAAATATTATATTATACTAATTAATAAGGTAAACCTATTAACGTTTATTATTTTTAAAGTAGTTCTTAATATAGAAAGTTATATTATAAAATATTATAGAATTAATGAAATTACTAAAATAATTAGAATAATATTTAAAAGCCTAATCGTTTAGTATAATGAAGAAGATTCCAGCCTATATATAATTAAATATATCTCACTTTAGATAATAATCTCTAAAAATATAGATTTTTAATTAAAGATATTATAGAGAGTTTCTCTATATTTTATCTTAAAGTTATATATCTTCGTAAGATTAGTTATACTTTTAGCTATTAGTATATCTATAAGTAGGAGTTTAGTCTCTTAGTAATTATTTATAAGATTAATATATAAGAGAAAAACTACAAAAAGTAAAATAGGAAATTTATACTATTAATCCTAATTATAGAGAAATTATTAATTTTATTAATCTTAAAAATCCTATTATTTAAATTATCTTTATTATTAAGATATTATATTTATTACTAATAATAGTAAGAAGATTATAAATCTCTCAGCTTACTAAGATACTCCTTAGGATTAATTCCTTAAAGCTACTAAATAAATATTAGGTTTTATAAGATCTTAATAAATTACCTTTTATTACTACTTCTAGAAAGTAGAATATATCCACTAAGTAAAAATAATATTTTTAAGGAAGCCTAATTAATTATTAATAAGTATTTTAAAGTTTTATAATTTTATTACTATATTTTAGATTTCTTCCTCAGTCTATAAGATAAACTTATCTTACTTTATTAGATTTATAAGAATTTAGTAAATTTATTTATCTTTTATATTAATCTTAATACTATAAATAATAAGAATATTCTATAAATACTAAGGTAGTTATTTATCTATAATAGCTTATATTTTCTCTAACTAATCTTTAAAATGATCTTTAAAGGAATTTAGAAAGTTTCTACTAAAAATATAATTTTAGATATATATTCCTACAATCTATATAATCTAATTATTAATTTAGTTAAGATTATACTTTATAGTAAGATTAAATATTTTTTATTTACTAAAAATCTTAATATTAAGAAGAAGCTTTAATTTTATTAGTATCCTTATTTTTAAAGAAATTATATTACTTATATTATTTAATATACTAAAGGTTTTAAAATATCTTCTGAGATATTCTACTAATTTAGATATTTTACTTATTATTCCCTAACTATAGAGAAACTATAAAGAAATATAAATTAGAGGAGAAAGAAAGGGGGAAGATAGAAAATTCTATTTTTACTATTTATTAATTCTATTTATCAGTATTATATAGATAAAGTTTAATTTTAGAGAGGAAAACTATCTACTAATGAAATAAGAGAAGAGAAAGAAGAAAATAGAAGAATATAGAAAAAAAGAAGAAAGATATAAGGAGATTAAGAGAGATTTAGAATACTATAAATTTCTTTACTATAGAAATCTAGTAAGTTTTATAATAAGAATATCTAATAAATATATTTATATAAGATATATTTAGAATTTCTTTTATAAATTAATTTTAAATATAAATAAATATCTTACTATTAGAATTAAGATATATTAATATAATTATTAAAGAGATATTATCTTACTTTAAATTAGGTAAGAAGTTATTATTAAAGAAATCTAAATAGATTAAGAAATTAATAACTTTACCTTAAATTAAACCTAATAATTTTTTATGACTATTTCTACTTAAATAAACCTTACTAATCTATAGTAAATAATAATAATAAGATTAACTACTAATTAGTATTAGTTTCACTAGGGAAAAATATATTATATATATTATTATATATAGTATACTAATAAGGTTAAAGATATTAATATTTATAGTATATAGCCTATAGGCTATATATAAGCTAAATCTAGATACCCTAAGTAATTAGTTACTAATTACCTAGCGGCTAGTGATAACTAGTAGCTAGTTATTACTAGTAGTAGTAGTTTCCACTACTAAGCTATACTATATAGTTAGTATACTGTGGGGCCCTAATAGCCTTATAGCTATTATGCTACCGACAAAAGTATCTAACTGTTTTCTACTATACTAGATACTTTATAAAATCTATCTAATAGTAGGATACTAATATATTTACTAATAATATAACTCTTTAGGTTATAACTAAAATATCTAACCTTATTCTATTATACTAGAGGTTTCAAGAGACCTCTCTAATAGTAAAATACTAGTATATATACTAATAATATTATTATATTATAATATCAACTTTTAGTAAGAGCCTCCTGAGGATATTCTCAGTATATTCTTAGTAATACCTTTAAAATAGCAAAACCTTACTAAGTATCCTTTTCAACCACACTTTATAAAGATTTTATTATAGTAATAAGTAACTAGAATATAACTTAACTTACTATATACCTAATATATAGGTATATATTCCTTAAAGTAGGGTCTCCTAGCTGAAATTACTTTATTAACTACCTTACAGTATATATAAACTAAACTAACAGCAGTATTATAGCTAGTAGCCCTTTTAATAATATTACTTAAAGCCTTCTTATTGGGCTATAATATCTTTTACAGATACTTAGCTACTGGAGCTATAGCTTTCAGTAGCTAGTTATTAAACTTTTAATATTATAAATGCCTTTATATTTAAGCTTTAAGATAATAGAAGAAGGTAAATATATTAACTCTAGAGGCCTTAATTAGGATTGCTAAAGCTTTATAGATTTTTAACTATTTAGCGTAGACTTTTAGTAGTAATTAATCTAGATACTGAAGTATATAAAGTATATTATAGAGGTATAATTGTTATAGAATAGAGTTCGTTAATAAGTGGTAAGTATATACTATAAAGTTAGCCTTTAATAAGTCTGATGAAACATATAGTAGCAGTTATACTATAAGGTCAAATATGTATATTATAACTTTATTATAGTTTATCAAATCTTTTCAACCATAGAGGCTTATAGCTAAAATATATAGCTAATCTGAAAGTACTATGAGCTAATTCTTAATTTTATATAGAGTGGTATCGTTATAAAGTTAGCTATGTAGGTAGCTGGGGGGCCTTAAGTAATTCCTATAGTTAAGGCTATAGATAGAATTAGTGATAATATTAAACTTACTATAAGTATACTACTAGATAAATAGTCTGCTATAAGCTTTATAAAGAAGGATTATTATTTAAGAAGATATATAAATACTATTATAGTTACTATTACTATATTACTAGTAGCTATATTATATACTTTAGCTACTTATATTGATATAATGGGAGGAACTAATAGCTTACTTTCTACTCTAACTATTAGTAAATATATTACCTCCTGAAGTATAATTTCAGCCCTTCCACCTCTACTAATTACTATAGCTATATAAGAGTGTAGCTAAAAGCCTAGGTAAGGGAAGGGTAAACAGTAAAAGGTAGGTCTCCGTAGGTTGTAAGATTTCAACTTGTGTGGGCTAACTAGTAGTAGCTATAAGAAGCTTTTATCCCATAGTAGCCTCAGGCCCTATTAGTCACGTAATCCTAACTATCCCGGCTCTCTATATAAGCTATAGGAGACTATATCCTTATAATTATCCCCCCCTTTAGAGGCTTTAGCCTCTAAGGTCTATAAATACTATATAGCCACTTTTAATATATAATTTTACCGACTATTTGGCAGTAGCTTAGAGTTTTTAATTAAGATGAAATAATAGACGAAATAATAGTTGAAATAATAGTTGAAATAATAGTTGACATAATAGTTGAAAATAGTTAAAATAGTTAAAATAGTTAAAATAGTTAGAATAAGTTATCTTATAGTAGATTAGACTATAAAGCTCCTAATAGTAAATTAGGCTAATTAGGGTAAAAATTAATTCTTTAGATACTGCTAAAATATCTAACCTTAATCTATTATACTGGAGGCTTTATAAAGTCTCTCTAGTAGTAGGATATTAGTATATATACTAATAACGTAATTCTTTAGGTAACCTAAAATATCTAACCTCTTCCTATTATACTGGAAGCTATAAGAGACCTTTCTAACAGTAGGATATTAGTATATATACTAATAATATAGCTCTAGTGAGAGCCTCCTTAGGGTATTTTTAGTATAGCCTCAGCAACGCCCTCAGTATAGTATATATACTAACACTTATTTAAACTTTAAATACTATAAATACCTTTATATCTAAGCTTCAGTAAAGAGAAAGTAACTATATAAACTCTTTAAAGTCTCTTATTAATATAGTATATATACTAACACCTATTATACTATAGTGATAACTTCTAGTGAAAATTCCCTTAAGGTACTCTTAGTATACCCTCAGTAATACCTTCTATACAGCAAAACCTCACTAAATACCCTTTTTAACTGCACTATATATAAGTTTCATTATAGTAGTAAAAAGCTATAGTATAACCTAACTTACTGTACATCTCACATATAAATATAAGTTAGTCCTTAAAGTGGAGCCTCTTAGTTAGAATTACCTTATTAACTACCTTACAGTATATATATACTAAACTAGTAGTAATATTATAATTAATAACCCTCTTAGTAGTTTCCTTATAGACGTTATATAGAGTCTCCCAAAAATATTTAGCAGTTAGAATTATAACCCTAAATAGTTAGTTATTAAACTTCTAATACTATAAATACCTCTATATCTAAGCTTTAAGGTAATAGAAGAAAGTAAATATATAAAGTTTAGATATCTCTAATCTAATAGTCTCTAGGAACCTATAGATTAATAACTATTCAGTATAAAACTTCAGTAGAAACTAGCTTTTATACTAAAGAGTGTAAAGTATACTATAAAGATATAACTTTTATAGAGTAAGGTTAGTTAATAAATAGTAAGCAAACACTGTAAAGTTAGCCTATAAAGGATCTAGTGAAAATATATAATAGTAATTATACTATAATATCTAGAGGCTATAGGATAGTTTAGTTATAGCTTATTAAATCTTTTAGACTTTAGAAGTTTACAGTTATAATATATAACTATCTTAAATTACTATTAACTAATCCTCAATTTTATATAGAGTAATATTCTAATAAAGTAAATTATATAAATAACTAAGTAGCCTTAAGTAGTCTCTATAGTCAGGAGTAATAAATAAAGCTGGTAATAATAATATTAAGCTTACTGTAGGTATACTACTAGAGAGACGCTCCATTATACTTTCTATAAAGGAGGATTATTATTCAAGAAGGTATATAAACGCTATTATAGTTACTATATTACTTAAGTTACTAGCGACTATATTACTTATATTACTTACTTTGTTGCTTATATTAATACGGCTAGCGTAGAAGTTACTATACACTCACTATTGGAGGGCATATTATCGGAAGGCGCATTTTCAGGGGCCGTATTTTCAGAGGCTAAATTTTCAGAGGCTATAACTTGGGGTGTCGTTGTTCTTAATGCGGATGCTGAGCAGTTGGCGGACGTAGTTATTCTTTTTACGGACGCCAATCGGTCGGCAGACGTTCATCATAATAGAGCTATTACTGAAACCCCAGTCTTACCTCCTCGTGAGTGAGAGGTAGAAGTTAAAAAATTATAAGAGTGTAGCTAAAAGTCTAGGTAAGGGAAAGATAAACAGTAAAAAGTAGGTCTCTATAGGTTATAAGATTTTAACTTATATAGGCTAACTAGTAGTAACTATAGGAGGCTTTTATCCTATAGTAGCCTCAGGCTCTATTAGTTACGTGATCCTAACTATCCCAGCTCTCTATATAGGCTATAGGAGACTATATCCTTACAAGCTAGCCCTAAGTTAATTTAAGGTTAGATTTCTTATAGCTATAGTAGCTAGTATATCCACTCTATATTAACTGTTAAGAGGGTGGGTCACATAACTATAGGCCTCTTAGGCTTCCCTCGATTTCCTGCCTCTAGCCAGCAGCTTCTTCTATAGATATTACTACTATAAACTACTATAAATACTATAATTTAGTTACACCTATAGGTTATAAGCCCAGAAGCCCTCCAGGGGACCCTTTTTACCTCTTGAAGCTAATTCTAATTCTTCTTTACCCTAATTTTATTAATAACGACATTTTTCGATATATTACGAATTTTCACTGGTTTTCTTGTACTTTCCCTCCGAAGTGTAAGAAACCACACTTTAACCCCACTAACTACACTCTCTATATTATATATATTTCTTTACCAAAAACAACCTTTTTATACTTTCTGCATTTTATTAATCTTATTATTTATACTTTCTATATTAATTAATTACTTTTTTTCAGTGCCCTCCGCACTTCATATTCTCTATATTTCTTAATTTCGTTATTTATATCCTCTATATTGATTAGTTATTCTTTTTCAGTATTCTTCGCACTTTATATTCTCTATATTTATTAATCTTATTATTTACGCCCTCTATATTATTTAATTATCTTTTTATTAATACTCTCTATATTTTATTTAACTATATCCTCTATATTACTTCTTTTTCTTACTAATCTTTCTTTCTTTCCCTAGTTATTATAGCTACTAGTTATTACTAACTTTCTATACTCTAGAGTAAAATTACCTATTATTATTAGAAGCTTATAATTAAGATTTTTCTTAATAAATATAATTTTCTCAAATATACTAAATTTAATATTTCTATTCCTACTATTTCTATAACTTATAGTAGTAATAATATTTATAAATAGTAATATAAAGATTATATTACTATTTATAGTTTTCTTATTAATAATATTAACTTTATATTACCTTATTTGAAGAAAGTAGGCTGAAAGCCTCCTAATTACTATTTTTTTAAATCTTATAGGTAAAATCAAGTTTCTTATTTCTAAAGTTTTTACTAATATTATTATTAATTTTACTTATAATTTCTACTATCTGAATATTAGTAACTATAAGGGTAACCTTTTTAAGTATTTTAATAACTTCCATATTCTATATTACTATACTAATATTATTATTACTAACTATAATATTTTTCACTTCTATATTTCACTTAACCTTTTTGTAGAATTAGTAGCCTTTAGGCTCTCTATAATAAATACTTTACTATTGATCTTAAAAAGGCTAAACTTGAAGATTTTATTAATAATCTCTATTATAAAGCTAATATTTATAACTTTAATATTATTAATTATAATTTCTTAATTTTTAAAAAAAGCTAATATTACTATAATTACTATAATGGTAATAGCTACCTAATTAAGAAATATTATATAGCCTATTTTAACCTTATTTCTGCTAATTACTTTAACTATTAGTATTACCTTAATATAGCTGTAAAATATATTTATACTAATATCTGCCGCAAGAATAATTAAAGTATCTTGATTAAGGGTAATTTAGATATTATAAATAACTTAGCTATTAATAAGTAATAACGTTTATTATAATAGAAAAAATTTGACAGAAAAGTATAGATTTTACTTTTAAAATATAAACTTTTACCTTTAAGCTGATCTTATATAATATTTAGTTACTTAGCTTATAGAGCCTAAGGGAATATATTAAGGGGGTAGATTATATAACCCTAGGCCTCTTAGGCTTCCCTCAATCTCCAGCCTCTAGCTAGCAGCTTCTTCCATAGATATTACCACCATAAACCACTATAAATACCAGAATTTAGTTACACTTACATTAACCTTTTTAATAATAAATAATTAATAACTTCTTCCGCATTAACCTTATGCTCTTATATCCTTATATTCTTACACTATATATAATTTAAATATGTTAATAAAAACTATAGCTACTTTATTTCAATACTTATCATAACCTTATTATCTGGAATTTTAATATTCTTACTATACCCTTCCTACGCCAAAGAAAGATTTTTATATCTTTAATATAAATAGTTTCTGCTATTAATATAAGCTAACTTATAAGCTTTATATAAGTATAGTGGAACTTAGTATACTTTTATTAGTATATTATCTTGATATATTAAGAATAACTGATATATAAATAATATTTATATAAATATAGATATTTATAATGTAGCTAGATAGCTTTTAAAATCTCTATAATTAAATTCCTATAATACTGGAAGGTATCTAGTAACTAATATTACTATAGTATATTTATATTAGGGTATTATCTAATTAATAACTAATTTCTAAGATAATTAGCTTAATATAGTAAATTTTAGAATAGCTATATAATTTTCTTTTTAATTTCTATGGGCTATCTGTTAATTATAGTGTTTAGAATAGCTTTAGTAAGATCTAGTTTAATAAACTGATACCCTTCATAATGGTAATTATAGCTAGATATTTCTTTACTTATTCTATATTTCTTTAGTTGCAAGTGGCTATATAAATTTCGAGGGGGTTTCAATTTTATTACATATTATAATAGCTTCAGGCCTATAGGCTGATATCTCGGGTTATATAGCCTACTTACGTAGGGTGTTTCTTACGTAAGATATATCTATAAATCTATATATTAGATAGTATCGCTTTATAGATAGCCTTTAATATATATAAGCTATTATCTACCTATCTCCGTAAATTTACTCATAGAATTTACTAAAGTTATAAATTGAGCTTTAAATATCCTTTAAGATTTATTATTTAAATTATATCTATTTAGCTTATATTATTTATAAATCCTCTTTTTATTTCTTTCTTCTTTCCAGTTAATTATCTCATTATTTATATTATATCTTTCTATATAATACTATGAGGGTTTAATATCTATATTTATCTTAATTATTATTATAACTAGCTTTAATAATATAATATCTCTAAATACTATATTAGAGTAAAGAATATTTGGAAATATATTAATTTAAGTAACTCTTATTCTTCTAACTTTAACTTCTAGAGGAATCTAATTTCTCTTAAGAATTATATCTAAAATAAAAATATATATAATAACTTTATTTAAGTAGCCTATATTATACTGTAACTTCAGGATAAACTTATATAAGATAATATTTTATATTTAACTTCTTAAGTAACCTTTTTTTAGAATACTTCTACTTTCCTAATAACTACTAATTCTTCCGATATTAATAAGAAGCATTTAGTATATTTATATCTTACAGTAGCTAGAATCTATAATAATAGAAAACATTAAGAAATATCTTAAGATTATAAAGTAATAAATTCATATAACTATTAATATTATTTTGCTCTAAAAACCTACTTTAAATAGCTTCTGGTATATAATATTTTACTTTATAGCTTTATTATTAACCTTAAATACTATCTTACTTTATTAACTTCGAGTATTGAAATTACTATTAGAAGAAAATATAATTTAATTCTCACCTAAGTAATACCTTTAAATAATATATCTACTTAATATATTATCTAAAGTAATATTTACCTTTATATTATTTAGTATAATATTTCTAAAATTAATAGAATTCTAGCAGTAGAGAATTTCCTAAATATAGTAGAAACCTAATTTATTATAGATTAGGTAAATATCCAGATTAATTAGATTACTATTAATAAATATACTGATATGAGAATTCGTTTACTTTAAAAGTATAGAAATATCTTTTCTAATATTATTCATTATAATAGCCTTCCGGGGAATCTCTATAATAAATAAGGGGTTTTTATAATTCTTATAGAATAGTCAGCTTCCGTTTAATATAGTAGTTTAACGTCTGGCTGGCTCTTACCATTTTAGTAAGTATAGTAGGTTTAAATCCTGCGACAGGTAATTATAACCGGAGGATTATAGTATACCTTCCAGTTATAAAACTAAGTATAGTAACTATTACTAGCTATTAGCTTCTACTACTAGCTATTAACAGCTAGTAATTATTAATAGCTAGTAATAAGTATAACTAGCTAGTAGTATATATTATATAATCTCTATAGTAATTCTTAAAAAGTAACTATAATAAATAAGTTTATATTTTTCCTTTATAATATATCTTTCTATTTATTAGCTATTATATCAACTTACTATACTTACTACCCAAAGTTTCCTCTATTTAAATAGTTTCTTAGCTTCAGCTTATCTATAGGATATATAAGGTAAAAGCTAACTATCGGATGCAACTACCTAAATGGGATCCCGAGAGGTATGTAATTTAAATAGTCAGAGACCTTTAATATAACCACTAATAAAAATAAGGTAACTATAAGTTAAACTGATAAATACTATAACTAGTATAAGGAGAAGGAAACCTAATATTAATAGTATTATTATTTACTTGAAAAACCCTTATTAGGAGAGTTCTTCTAATAAACTATATTCTAAAAAGAAATAAAAGAAAGAAATATTTATACTAACAGTAAGGTTAGAGAAATAAGAAGAGAAGGAAATAATAAGAAATAATATAAGAGGAAGGTTATTTCAATTTAAAAGTAAGGTAATATATTTAACTAACTAAATATTATAGCTTATTCTTAAAGTCTCCCTCTATAGTAATAAAGGGCTAAGAAATAGTATACTAAATAACGTAAGTTAATATAACTAATAATATCCTTATATTATTACCTATTATTTCTATTTACTGCAGGCAGTATATTTATATAATAAAAAGCTAAGCTAAGTTAATAATAACCTTAATAATATTACTATTTAATAATAGCCTACCTTTACCTCCTAAGTAAGCTTCTATTAGGTTACTACTAAAGTATATTAATTTATTACTAATATTACCAGTAAGAAACAGTATCTTATACATTAATACAAATCTAAAGTAGAAAGATATTTATAAGGTTTTTCGCTAGAAGAAGATATCTACTTAGTGGTTATAATTTATCTAATAAGTATATATATCTCTAAAGCTGCAGCTTTAAGAGAAACGCCCGTAATTGAAATATAGTAAAACTATACTAACTATAAATATTCAACCAGCCTAATATCTTAAATATATCTTTACTAAATCCTATTAATAGCCCTCGCGAGAATATAACCTATAATGATATTTCTATAATCAAAATTAATTAGGATAAGAAAATATTCTAATATATAGAAGTAAAGATATTAATAGAAATATACTAAAAAGTTATATCTTAATAATAAAGTAAGAATATTAAACCTCAGATTAATATTAATAGTAATATACTTAATACTATCTTTATTTACTATTATATTTATCTATAGAAAATATAAAGTATCTACTTTAATAAAATATAGAAAGCCTACTGTATTAACTTTAGAGAATAAGCTTTAAACTACATTATTAATATAAAAAAGTATTAATATAGGCTTTTAAGAACTACCTAATAGAAAGAAATATATACTTTTCTATAAATAAGAATATAATAAGGAAAACGCTAATAGAGATTTTTAAGAAGAAAATACTAATAAGATAAATAGCAGAAAATATTAAAATTAACTAAAAGAAATATCTAGCTATTAAATAAAAAATTATAAAGAACCTCAGCTTTATTAATAACCTCCTAGGGGTAAGAGAATTTATTTCTATTAATTAATAACTATTTATATTGAAAAACTTAATAATACAATTACCCTCTCTATAATTAATATTATTAATATTAATAATAAAGGTAATATTAATATTAAGCCTATAATTAATAAAGCTGGATATTTATATAGATATTAAGTTATTTAGAACTAAAAAGATATTGAATAATATTAATAAGAGAAAGAAATATCTAAAGCTAATTAGATTCCTAAGATTCTATATCTACCTCAGAGGGAAATATTAGTTAATATTAAAATACTATATTCTACTTAACTAATCTTACAAAATAGTTAATCTTCTTTAAAGTAATGTATATAGAATAAATAATAAATGTACTAGAGAGAAATATAATATTTTTAAAAATAAAATATAGATATTTATTACTAAATATATTATCTATAATATTGGCTGAAGTATAGTAGAAGAAGTATTTAATAATATACTACCAGAATAAGTATACTTATACTATAAGATATTAATTTTACTAATTTAAAAAAACCTCTTAATTACTTTGATAATTAGAATAGTTAGAAATAAGTTTAAAATACCTATAGTTTGCTTTAATTACTATAAGACATAGAAAAATACAAATATTAAGGTTTTTACTAAAACCTATAGGTATATTAATATAGTTAAGGTATTTAGAGTAATAATAATATAAATTAACTTTCTTTAATATATCTATCTAAATTTATAAGATCTATGGAAGAAAATTAATAAGAAGACATATATAATTATATACTAAATATATAATATTATTAATATACTTTATAATATTATTAATAAAGCTAAACTAACTATCAACAGACTATATAAATAGATAATAAAAATATTTAAAAGTTAAAAAAGATAGTTAAAGTAAAAACCAAGCTATATTATAGATTATAACTAATTTCTCGCAGACTATATATATAATAGCTAAGAGTGAAATTAATATTTTAACTACTATTAACCACCTTATCCAGAATATATATAGAATAATAATACCACCTTAGGATAATTCTATAAGAAGATATAAAGCAGAAATATATTTAGTTACTTTTGCTTTATACCGGTGGTAGTATCTAAACTTTTCACCCTATATATAGTTCTAACTATATAATATACCCGGCAGCAGCATTTATGCTAATACTAGCTTATAACTAGTTTAAACGGTAATAAAATTACCTATTATTATAGATAAAGTAGAAGTATATAAGGTAAATGTTAAATATACTTAAAACCAGCAAATAAATACTAGTTCATAAAATATATTCTAGAGGAATATAAGGTTACTACATTATAACTTAAGAAGATATTTATTATTAATATTTTATTAGCAGAGGAGATTATAATATACCTTAATAATACTAACCCTATAGGAGAAATAATAGAGGAGGTAAAAGATAATATAAATAAGATATTAGAGGATAACTTTATAACTATTTACTTTACTATAATGAATAGCAAGAAGGAAATTATTAACTTTATATAACTTATAGAGATTCTTTAAAATTATATATTTTACTACTTAATAACTATTAATAAATTAGAAACCTTTCTAATTTTATAGTATTTAAAAGTTATTTTCAAAAATATTCTTCTAGATACTAAAGTAGGTAAATCTTCCACTAGAGGTATATAATAACTTTAAATCCTCTGGAGAATTCTTTCTAATATCTTACTAAATAAAATAACTTCAAAAATAAATATTAAATTTAGAAATAAGTAAGGTTTTATAAGTTTTAATACTACTCAAATATTTATATTTTTTAGAGATATGACCTTTAATAATATATTTATAGTTATATAATTTCTACTAAAGTTTCTTAATATAAATTACCTCTAAATATATCTTAATAATCTTAATAATAAAAATAAGTAAAAGGAAGTATTACTACTTATAGAGAGATATAATAAATAATTATAATTTAATATAAAGGAATTCCTATAATAAGGTTATTAACTTTCTTATAGTGATGAAAAATATAGTAGTTTTATAAGAAATTCAGCTACCTTAATATCTATAAGTTAAATAATATACTTAAGAAAGTAGGTGAAACTATAATAACTAATAAAATTAAGGTAATTACTAAAAACTACTATTAATACTAAATAAACAGTATAATACTATATTAATTTAAGTTGAACTTTAAGAATAATTATAAGTTTAGTATAGAGATTGTCGCAGAGTAGTATACGCTACATATATAGCTAAACGCCGCTCTACAGCTAAAATCTATAGAGTTAAAATACCCCTCAGATTAGGTATCCCACACATACTAAAATCAAGCTTTTTTGCTTCCTTATATATACTCTCTATAGTTATAATACTTTTATAATAGTTATAAGCCTAACTTTTTAGTATTTTTATATTATACTAAATAATCTTATCTCTCCCTCTATACTACTAATTAAATAGTTAAACTATATAATATTATCTATATAAGAACCTTCTTATAATATAAGATATAGCTCTTAAGAAGCCTTCTTAATAGCCTTCTTAAGAAGCTTCATACTATCCCTTCCTCCTCTTAAGATAATATTTCACACTATTACCTTATCTCCTCTCAAAGTACCCTCACCTTATCTCCTCTTAAAGTACTCTTACCTTATCTACTCTTAAGGTATTCATATTTTATCTACTCTCAAGATATCCTTACTTTATCTCCTCTTAAGATATCTTTACTTTACCTCCTCTCCTTAGGAAATAGTATTTTTATACTATCTTCCTCCTTTAAATAAAAAATAATAGGGTAGTATCCTCTTAAGATACTATTATTTTATCTCCTCTTAAAATACCTATACTTTACCTTCTCCCCTTAGAAGCAGTATTTTTACTTTATCTTTCCTCCTCTTAAAATATTCTTACTTTATCTCCTCTTAAGATAACCTTATATTATTTCTCCTCCTTTAAGATATCCTTACCTTATCTCCTCTTAAAATAGCCTTACGTTATCTCTCCTCCTTATAAAGTATCCTTACCTTACCTCCTCTTATCAAAAATAGTATTCTTATACTATTTCCCCTCTTTAAAAATAATAGTAAAAATATCCTCCTCTTAAAGTACCTTATACTAAATCTTCCACTTACCTACCCTCTCTCTTCTTTACTTTACTTTACTTTCTACTTTTTTAAAGTTTTTTTTAAAATTTTCTAGACTATATATAGTTTATTTATAATCTAGGGAAGTAAAGAAAACTCTAATTCTAATTAAAGCTTTTAGTCTCCTACTAACTAGAATATAAAGTAAAGTTAGTATTTAGTATACTAAATACTAGAATATAGAAAATATTCTTATACTCCAGAAAAGTTATTCTTAAATACTTACTATCTGTTACAGGCTATGCCCGGATATCCAGCCAGGGCTATACCTAGGCATCCGAAGCTAACCCCCTCCCTCGGGTGGGGCCCCAGTAGGCCCCATATAGTACTATATATACAGACTTTTCTATATACTCGTGAAGGCTTCTCTTTTACTCCTTAGTTCTAAATAAATAGTATTTTGCGTCACCTTCCGGTTAAATAAGCTTAGGTCTAGCCTTTTATATATTTAGAATTCAGTTTTATTTACTATATAGATAATATTAGGTAGAGTATAGCTCCCCACTAGTTAAATATATAATCTAGTTAAGCGTAGCTCCTAGGATATAATACTATATAATAGGTAACTAATATAAAGAATAATAGAGAGTACTAAAGCCCCCCAGGATATCCCTATAAGTAGTAACCCTATAAGTAAACTACTTCAGTAGTAGTTACAGTATACTTTAAGCTCTCTCTACTAGAGGATTAATAAGCTTTTATATAAGTTAGTGAAATAAGATACTATAGTAGGTAGTAACCCCCAGGTGGCTACTATAATAGACATTTCTAGCTTACACTAGGGTGCTCTAGTAACCTCTGGAATAATGTCTATTAGAATAAAAGCTTTTAGGATTAATAATATTACTATATCCCTACTAGTAGCTAACTACTAGAGGAAGCCTCTTTTCCTACTCCTGAAGTTTTTAGGTAAGCAGAAAGAATACTAAGTGTAAGCTTAATAGATAAAAGCTAAGCTTGAGATTAACTACTATTTTTTCAATAGTAATTAGGAATATTAGTATCTAATTTACTCCTATTTAGACTTTAGTCCTCAGTAGGTAGTTAAAACTTTCTATATAGTGGGAGAGCTAGAGAACTCTTATAATCTAAACGATTTTATAGGTTATCTAGATAGAACTTACCTAAATCCTAATAGTTAGCTTCATGCTATTATTTAGCTATAAAGCTTCAGATAGAAGGAAAATGAATATCTAACTATCTTTCTACTCTAATTTAAAAAAATTCTAGCTAATATTAGAGGGTATATATAGCTGGATATAATCTAGATCTTCCTACTAGAGGCTGCTTTATTCTCCTACCTTAAGGAGCTACTTATTATAGTTAACTTTCCTATAGAATATAGATTTTAGTTATCTAAGGTTTAAGATATAGCTTAGAAGTTTAAATATATAAAGGGGGTATTAATATACTACTAGCTGCCCTACTAGAGACCTGCCGCCTATAATATAGAAAGTAATATTATAATAACTAGAGTAGTTAAGAAGCGATAATAATACTAAAACTTTAGTAGCTTCTCCTCTACTTCTGAGGAACACTCTAGGGACCACTAGGATACCTACTAATATTTTAAGTATAGTAAGAAAAGCTATATCTGTAGGAACTATAGAACTTAAGAGTATAAGAAAACTAACGTGAAGGTTATAAAAGCTATAGCTACTCCAGATTATACTGGGGATAACTAGGGAGATAATACTGCCCCACTTAGTAATAGTAAGAATTCAGGAAAAAAGTAACTCTAGAGTGAAGTTAGGCTCTGAAGCTAACTAAAGTGGAAGTAATAGAATAGAGGAAATAATAGGAAAAAGAATAGGTAAGTAACTAGTAGTTAGCTATTATTCAGATTAGAATTAATAGAGATTACTCTATTAATATACTTATTAATACAGACTGTAATATTTACATTATTATTAATATCTCTCTTATAAAGAAATTTTACCTCCTGCTAGTTAATAAGTTAAAAAGATAGATAAGGAGATATACTATTAGGCTGTTACTTAATGATACCTAGGGGGTAGCTATTCTGACTTTAGAAGTTAGTAGCTATATATAGAAGATTTATATCTATATTATAAAAAGCCTATAGCTATTTTTATATCTTAGGTAGCTATAGATAGAGGATAATTATATTATCTATAATATTGGAGCCTAATAGATAATATATAGGAAAGGTAGTATAATAGTATACTTAAAATATTAGGATAAGTTAGTATAATTTAAGGAGATCTAGTTAGCTTAGCTACTTAATACTAATTTATTTATATTTATCTATTAGTATACTATATAGTATACTAATAAGGTATTAAGTTCCTACTAGATTATATCTATTAGTCTAGTGGATATTGAGAAAATGTTAGCTCTGAAGGTAAAGGTAGACCTAAGGGATTATATCCCTATGAATATCTTAAAGGAATTTCCAGATTTTTTCTATCCAGATTTAGTATATTAGCTACCCTCCAGCTAACTAGGGATAAACTACTATATCCTATTAATCCCTAATAATAAGGGATAGGAACTAGATCTCCTATAGGGATCTCTCTATAGTATATTATAGGAGGAGCTTCTAATACTTAAGAAAACTCTAGAGAATTTACTTAATAAGGAATTTGTTAAAGTAAGTAGCTTCTCTGCTAGTATCTTAATCCTCTTTATAAGAAAGCTAAATAGAGGAATATACTTCTATATAAATTATAGAACCCTTAATGTAACTATAAAGAAAGACTATTACCTCCTCCTCCTTATATTAGAAACCCTCTAGAGGGTTACTACTGCCTGCTAGTATACTAAACTTAACGTTATTACTATATTCTATAAGATCAGAATTAATAAAGTAGATTAGGAGAAAATAGCTTTTTAGATATATTA
>MASP02000350.1:6361-21294 GCA_001693025.2 Colletotrichum lindemuthianum
TTTTTCTTCTATTAAAAATATATCTATAAGTAATTTTAAGTTACTTATAATTACCTATTATACGTAATAGGTAATTATAAGTAATTTAATATTACCTATAAGTAGTATCTTTTTTTTTACTTATACCTATTTACTACCTACAGGCCTAATAGGTACCCACTATTACCTATGGGCCGTATAGGCTATTACCCAGCTGGGTACCCGTGGGTAATTTCCAAGCCTACCTGTGTGGCAGGCGAACTAACAGCAGTGAAGCTCGTGGAGAGAGCATGGGGATAGCGCCCGATAATAAGCAACACGGCTTGCCAAATGCCTCACGAAGTCAGACGCGTGTTAGCGTAGGTGAGTACGTACTTGCACAGCACAGGTTGCGCATAAATAGCTGGCGCGTATATAATGGGGAGGGACGGGTACTGACGCTAGGCACCGTCAGCTACGGCAACTCCACTATGTCTATTACTAAGGTGGCCCCGGCCACCTAACTTAGTAGAGCATCAACCAGCACGGCTTGGTAATCATTTTCGCCCCGACGTTTTACCGTAACAACCAAAAACCGTCTGTCGCATGCCTACCTACCTTATGTGCGCGGTCATCTCCCCACGTCCGAACATTCGTCACTTTCCCATAGCGCATCCCTAGCGCACCTGTTCCATCCAAGGTAGTGCTGCACCCTCACAACGACACCCCTCCGACCGGCTGTTTCCTTTCGCCTGTGCATCGTGGCAGCAACAGCAAAACAATATTCATCTCACGATTTCTCGTGTTCACTACTGCGGACCGACAAGACTTCCCTGCCGACTCTTGGGCGAAGCCGCCCCCTCTGCCCGACGACCCACCATGCCCGCTTTTGAGCCTCCCCGGATCACACAGGCCAAGAACACGATCTGGAAGAAGGTGGCCAAGCCGGATTTCCGCAGTCCAGATGTGCTCTGGACCGACTGCTGGCACCGATTCAACACCATCACGATACCCATACAGGATGAAGACGCCTTCTTTGCTGACGCCACGGCGGCTGCCAAAACCGCCCAAAACCGCGAGGACCTCGAAGAACTCTTGAGGCAAAAGTCTGCCGACCGTCGCGCCGACCTCGAGAAGACTCTTCGCGACCTTGCTACTGCAGCCGTCTATGATCGAAACGTCTTCTCTTCGCCGGCTGCCCGCGACGCGACGCTGAAGGCTGGTCAGACGGGTAGCCTGGATAGCTTTCTGCAGATTGCTTGCGGCGTCGCCTTTGGGTGGAGAGATGCATGCGATGAGGTTGTCGCGTCTTGTCTGCCTATAAACGAGGCACCTGGTCTGACGAGCGACGGTGTATTTGTTGGAGCCTACGAGGACACCGTCGATCCTTGGGAGTACAAGGACACAATACGCCCTTGCGGCGAGCTAGAGGAAAACGAGCATCCACACAGGGCGAGACAGGAGCCCGATGATGGTGCAGAACAAGCTGAAGGACCGGCGAGCCCGCAATGTCGAGAAACACAGGCCTGCCCTGCTGAAAAGTCCAAGGGTGAGGTGGAAACGAATCAGCGGGACGACAATCAAAACCTCGATTACTCAACAGCGTACGCTGACACTACCTTGCAACCGTGTCCATCACAACCGCAGCCTATCGATGAGGACAGCGATGGTAGACCCAGCTCGCCATCGTCAAACGATCACTCGTTAAGGACAACCAGTACCAGTTTCTCGCAATTTTCGTCACCAGTAACACCGGAGACATCCAGAGGCGCGGCTCTTCTTGAATCCGGGAAGCGATTAGACTTCCAAGAGAGTGTCCCATTTGCCACAAGGTTGGTAACAAAGGTTGATCCGGTTAACCCCTCCCCCTTCGTGCATACACAGAACACAGAATGTCCCCAATTGGCAAAGAAGAGACTGCGAGATACTGGCAGTGATGATGACTTTGATTATAGAGATGGGCATAAGATGCGCAGTTGTCGGGTGAAACATAATTAGTTGTGAAAGCTTGGAGTGAACTTAGGTACTTAATTCTCTCTAGGTAGTGTAACTGTTTGCAACCCAAGGTACCGTGCTGGGATGCCTGTGAAGTCGGCTCTGTGTCATCGCAATTGTCGCCGTACACCCTCCAAGAAGAACAACAACCTGCGGTAGCTCGCTACAGGTCCTAAGTCGCACTGTCCTGAGAGGCCCAGGTGGCGCAGAAATAACGGCAAAAAGCCCGAGTCGCATGTAGTAGTATCCCGACCCAACTGTTATCTGCATCACAGTGTCGCGTGGCATACCTAGGTAGGTAGCTTACCCACGGAATTGCAACCTATTTCTACCTTACGTCAGCTGGCACAACCCGACTTCAGGTGAAATGTGTAGATCACTGTTTGTGACCCATTTCTGCCTACGTACGTCAGACTCATGCATGCAGTCACATCTTGACTTCTTTCTTTGCGCATCAACGCCACGATTCCAACCATGACAAGCATGCCCGCCTTCCCACACACCGACCCACCTAAGATACAGTCACGTATGCGAAGAAGCATTAGTTAGGATAGCAGCCGACGATACGACCAGCTAGCATTTAGCAGCTGCGGCACAGTTCACAACAAACGGCAAGAGAACAACTACCTAAGCTAGGCGACATAACTCTTATTCTTCCACCCTATTGCTAGGGCTCCTTAGGTTATCCCCAGTGGGAATCGCGCGAGACCTAGGGGACAGTATAACGTATGGCAAGTTACGGAAGCAAGCTTTGCCACTTGCTATATTATTTCATCTGGCATCACCTCACTAGAGGTATACTATAATATAATATTCCGCCGGATATATACTCTAATAGGTATTTTATTATAGTATTTTTACAGTATAGTATTCTTTATAATATTAAGTTAAGATTCTATAAGGTAATAAATATATCAAGAGGAATCTAACTTTTTGATACTATAGAATATTTAGAATTCTAGCTAGTTTACAGTAGTATATTATATATTAATCTTTATCTTAACCTTATAGTACTAAACTAAATTATATTATAAGGATAAAGATATTAAAGTGGGAGGAGAAATATATATAGTAAATAAATATCTCTAGATAAGATTTTATTTATAATTTCTCTTTTTTTTCTTCTATTTTAAACCATCTAAGAAATAAGGAAAGGGAAAAAGGGGGAAAGAAAAGAAAAGGACAGAACTATAATTTACTATATTTCTTCTTCTTCTTCTTCTTCTTTTATTTTTCCTATAAAGTTAGGTCAGCTGTGTGAACGCCCTTTGCCCCAATATGGGGACGCCATAGCGTAAAACAATATAACAACAACAACAACTCTTATTCTTCCATCCGGTAGCTACCCGATATTAACTCTCAAGGATCGACCAGATATATCCTATTCGCTTTTTTTCTCGACAGACTATAGCTGCCCAACGTATCCCTTGCGATCGTGGCATTAAAAGATGCACAGGGTTAATCGACGCGACCGGGCAAAGGTAGTAGGTGTCTTTGCCTCGTCATCATTCTCTCCGTCGTTGTTCGTGCAAATTGGCTCTGCCCTTTATTGACTGATATCCCGGGTGTAGCTGAGCCGACTGAGCCTCGACCTCCAGGTGTTGCACGTAATTAGGGGGGCAAAATCTGGTGTGTATTATGTGTCCTTAAATGTGGCCACGCGCACCGCGCGAGGCTCCATTTTAACTGGGTTAAGTGGGGCGAAGCCTGTGGAGACGCCACGAGTGCCTGAGGCTCGAACGGTGCAAACTCTGCTGCTTAAATACATTATTTCTGACACACCCCTCCAGCCTCAAGGGCTACATCTGTAGGCTGGCCCTTTTGAATAACGCTAGTTTAAACACTCTATTTACATCTCGTGAGAGACTCCTTTTATAGCCCTATCGCTCTCATTAAACCTCCACCCCTATAGTAGGAAGAATAACGCTATTTATAGGCTATTTAGACGTCCCTTATTATCTAGGTAAAAAGTGCCTCCTGGCGCCTCAGGCGCTTCAGGCGCCCCTAAGCCCTTTTTTAACTATATTATAGTTAGAATTAGGATTTATAAATTCTAACTAGTAGTTAAAAACCTTATTAAGGTTTTTAAACGTTAGTGTAGATAGCTTCTCTTAAAGTTCCTCCTCTTGCTACACTTTCAGGCAGTTTAACTAGTTTATTATATTAATCTAAGTAACAAAAACGCTAAACTAGCAGCTTCAGAGAGGCTTCATAAAGCTATTAACTATAAGGTCTCCCAAGGGTGTATACTCAACTTTAAAGTATCCTCACTAAGCCTCTTACTATAGCTAGTAGTTATAGATATTAATATGCTGTAGTTTTATATATAATTACACTATTTTAGTAGTTATAAGATATATTATTTACTGGTTATTATACTAGATTCAGACTGCTAGATAAGGTTTATATACTTTACCTCTACTGAAAGTATTTATTATAAAGTCTACTTAAAACGCAGTAATAAGGTAGCTAGCGAAAATAGCTTCTTATACTACTTATAATAGCACTAAAAACTTTACTTCAGTCGTCGAGGTAGTTACAGTATCTTATTTATTAGCTTACTATACTATAAGGCTGCTAAAGAGGCATATAATATAAGCTTGAGAGCTTTTTCAATCCTTACTATTATCTGTAAAGCTGGTATTTATAGTAATAATAAAGCTATCCTATAGATTACTAAGCTTACAGCTAAACTTAAGGTAGAGATCCTTAGTTTTACTGAAGTATTATATTATTCACTCAGCCTCAACTTAATAGTTATCTCTAGAGTTCTAGTTGAAACGGGATAATCAGCTAGCTATATAAGTAACGTCTAGTCTTATTATAACTATAACGTAATTAATAAAGTTAATATCTTATTAGTAGTATTTAATCTCCACGTAGGAGGCTTAATTATATTATAGGAGGAGTTTTTTAGGTCTAAGGGGAGTGTCAAACTATTTGACATACTGCGTGCGTTTCGTGAGATACTTAAGGAGTTTTTTAATATAGACCACTTAAGAGAGCTATAGCTATTATATTATTCAATCTCGAATAACCTTAATATTAAGGAACTACTGTAAGTTTTTACCTTCCTTAAGATAATATTTCTTTTAGAGGTTTACTAATAGTGTGAATATTTTAGATACTTTATCTGAGGGGAAGGAGAGTATATAGTTATTAATATAGAAGAAGAAAATAATATACCCCTTAAGTTAGTAATATAGCTCTCCCACAGCAGGCTTAAAACTAAGACGTTTAAAGCCCACCTCTAGATAATACTACCAGAGGAGAGAAGATCTTTAAAAGCTATAAAACGCTTTATTTAGATAGTAGATCTTTCCAAGCTTTCGATAACTAAATAGTATCTCCATATAAACTACCTTATTAAGTATTATTCAGATAAAAATATTAACTATATTATACTGAAGTAACTTAAGATTAAAGTAATTAGTAATTATTATAAGGATTTAAAAAGATATACTTACTAAAGTAGCTATATAGGTTTCATAGTTATCTTATAGTTATTAGTCTCTATAAATAATAAGCTAAGCTTTAATTTTAAGGAGGTATCTATACTTATTAAGCTTATAGATATAAACTCAGTAGTAATTTAGAATTTTCAAGCCCCTCGTGAGAACCTTACTAACTTCGCTCCAGAAGCGTAATTTAATATAACTCCTAAGATAAGCTTTTTCAGCTACTATTATAGCTTCAGTATATAGATAAGTAAGTACTACTAAGTGAGATATAAGTAACAATAATAGCCTCTACTATGGGACTCCTAGAGTGGAAGTCTCTACTCTCCTATACCTTAAGTATTCTCTGCTATTTAATTTACCCTCTAGCTAAAGTTTATTTTTTAGACTTATAATAATTTTTTAGAGTCCTCTTGAGGTTTAAACTTTAGGAACCTCCTCTAGCTAATAACTTATATAATTCTGTAGCTACAGGCGGAAGTATCTAGAAATATCTTGAAATAATTAAAGGGTGCCAGCTAAAAAGGTAGCTTTGAATGAAGATCTCCTAGCTACTTAGGTGCGGCGCCTTATCTATCTTTCGTACTTAACCCTCTCCAGAGGCGTCTGATCTCCTTACCCCCCTATAGTTTCGTTTATATAAATAAGATTATGGAAGAACGCAGTAGGTAACTCTAGAGGAATTAATAATATAAACTTCGCGGTTTTATATAGAGCTACAGAGGGCTTAGAGCTAGCTACAGTATAGATATAAGACTTTAAGCTTTTATAGCTACCTTCTGTATCTTTAGTATAAATTACCTTATTAGGCTCTTCACTTAAGTTTAAGTAAATACTTAAGCTAGCTTTATATAGCTCTACTGTAGCTAATTACTCTTATAACTAACGAGAGACCTCGTTAAGGTTAGACCTCTTGAAATTATCCTATAGAGAGACTAAATTTCTATTGAAAAATATTATCTTATTAAAAGAGATATTATAAGTTATAATAACCTTATTTTATAAAAGGTTCCACACCCGAAACTAGTTAGTTAAAATATAGCTAACTAAAAAGCTGACAAAAACTCGCCCCTCAAGGTAAGTAAGGTAGTTATACTTAAGTTTAGCGTCTATAGTAAGAATAAAACACTTGCAGCTGTATACGTAAAGGTAGACTAAGTCTAGCCTCACAATATTATCTTTTTAAGTAATCTTGTGAAGCCTCTAGTATAATATTCGCTAGCCTAAAAAGCTTATTAGTATGCAGTTATAAAGAAATACTGCCACTTGTAAGGTCTCAAGCTAGAAATTATGAGGCAGTTTACTTCCTTACTTTATAGCCTTCATGCAAGCTTTAATAACAGCTCTAACCTGCTCCACGCTCCTATTTTAGCTTTATGTATATAGCGTAGATAGCTTAAAGTGAATACCTTAAGCAGTTAGGGTAGCTTTCAGCCTCTTATACCTCAGGACCTCATTATTACACTTAAAGACCTTAATATTAATATTATACTGACGCTTAAGGAGTGAGATAAAGTTATTAAAAGCTGTAGTTATAATAGCTTTAATATAGTCTATAAGATAAAAGTCCTATAAGTAGTTAGTAATTTTATCTGTAAATATTAAAGAGGAGATATAGCTGCTATAGCTTTAGTAATATAGATAAAAGTTAAATATAATATATTCTCTAGAGGTAGTATATAAAACACTCTCACGCTCTATATAGTAAATAATCTGTTTTACCTTACTAACGTTATAAGCTTCGCACGCCCCCTAAGTAGGCTAGTAACCGTTACGCTTTGAACGACCGTTAGTAATATAAAGACTATAAGTAGCTAAGATAAAGTAATTTAGAAGCTCTCTCTCAGAATATTCTAGCTGCCAGTATTAAAACTATTCGTCACCTCTTAGGAATCTTCAAATAGTCTCTATAGTATATCTCTAGTAGTAATAATATCTAGAAGAAGGTTTATATTATACTAACTACACTACTGGAGCGTTTAACCCCTCGCGAGGTATATAGTATTCGAGGATTTATTAGCTATATTAAACGTTAATAGCTATAATCTCTAAATAGTTACTCCTCTGCAGTCGAGAGGAATAATTTAGCTTAGTATCCTACTAGTAACTTCACTTTTATAACTACTAAAAGGAGATAAGGTTTGTAGCTAGAGAGATATAGAGAGTAATATTATAGAGGCGTAGCTTAGCCTCCTTACTTTCTGAAGTTATAATATAAATCTCAGCGTCTCTATAACTTTTAATAAGTACTAACTTAGTGCTATACTAAATATAATCTCCAGAGGGAGCTCCTTAGAGGGTTATAAAACGCTCGATATCTTGAAAGATATAAACTGAAGCATCTAAATTAAGGATAAATAAGTTTTAGAGAGGGTACTACTGAGGTCCCTCTACGTAGCAAGCTTACTATACAGTATTATAATTACTTCAGCTAGAGGACTAACTATATAATCACTATTATCTGAAACTTTAGACCCTCTTTGAAAAGTCTAGATTTAAGGTAATTTATTATTTAATTCTCTCTTTAATTATAGTATTAAGTACCTAACTCTTATACGTAAGTAATAAGTATATATAATAATAGTATAAGAGTGGGTAGTTTTTACTGTATTTGAGAGAGTATAGAGGTCTATCTAAGTTATTAAAGTATCTCTTACCACCTTGAGAGTTTAAGCTACTATCTATAGCCTCTAAGGTAACGTTAAACACTCTATAGCTAATTTTACCTTAATAGAGAGCTTCAGGGAGCCACTATATAGCCTCCGTAATAGCCGAAATAACTTCGTTCAGTAGTATTATATCTAATCGACTGTAGACTGTTAGTATATAGCTTTAGGCGTACGATTCAATCGGCGAGTAGGCTAAAGAGAGTATAAAATCGTTAACTTAAAGTATCCCTATAATAGAAGAAACGTAGCTAATTATTTAAATTTTATATATAGTATCTTACCATTTCTGAAACTATACTTTAGTTAATATCCTTATAGTAAGGTGCTTAATCTTGGGGGACTAGAGTATATTATAATATATAGCAGCCGCTTACTAGAGATAGAGGTTATCTATAATACTGAAGTAGTTATAGAAATTTATTAACTATATAGTGAAGTCTTCTTCTATATTATAATACTAGCAGTTAAGTATATTACTAATATACTTGCGGATCTAAGATAATATATAAGCTTAGTTTAACTATTTATATTTATACTCTCGAATCCTCACGTTATAGAGAGTATAAATAGCTATATAGACTTTCAGGCTCTTCTCCGTGAGGTCTATAGTATCCTGAGCGTAAATCTATTTAGAGGCTTTAAGCGGAAGTTAGAGTTCCTCAGGGTAAGTTTGCTCCATAGGGGTAGACTTATTAAGAGTACTAGAGGGGGTTGAGGTCTCTAGAGTATTTATTTCAGATATTACAGCAAGTATCTTTCCCTTCTTTACCTTAGGAAAGTTATATATAAGAGGCTCTCGAGAGGCTACTAAAAGGAGGCTCTTTTAAGTATTTAATTTAAAGTTAAGATAATCCTATAGGTTATAAACTTTAGCTTCCACCTTAAAGAAGTTATACTAAATAATCTACTAGTCAGCTCCCTTAAGTATCAATATAGGGGTATTTTCAGTAGATATCTTAGTATTCAAGATACGTAAAATCGTCGTAATATATACTTTTTAGCCTAGTGGCTCTTCAGTATTGTGAGACTCTTAATTATTACATATAATTAGAAAGGTAAAATTTAGTATATATTATGTATCCTTAAACGTAGCTACACGCACCACGCGAGGCTCCATTTTGACTGGGTTAAGTGGGGCGAGGCCTGTGGAGACGCCACGAGTGCCTGAGGCTCGAACGGTGCAAACTCTGCCGCTCGAACGCGTTATTTCTGACACCAGGCTCCACCCAACCTCGACTTGACTCGACTATCACAAGTCTGAGGCTCTGAGCTCGATTTACACCTCAAGTCGATTCCAACCGACTTCAACATCAACATTAACCACCCTCGCGCTATATCTGCCCAGGCTTGCAATTACCCAACCCATAGGTACCCATAGGTTACCCAAAAAATAGGTTAGGTAATTACTTTACCTATAGGTCTGGCCCAAATAGTCTATAAGGTTTTAGGTATCTATAGTATTACCTATAGGTAGCTATAGGTACCTAAAATAATATAATTTTAGGTAATAGGTAATTATAGGTACCTCAAAAAACTACTTAGAAATATTATAGGAAAAGTAAATAACTAAATTTAATTCTCTTATTTATTGATAAAAATCAAGATAAATAAATATATTATTACTATTACCTATAGTAATTATTTATAGTAATTAGTTATTTCTCTTAAGCTAATTATTATTACTACTCCTTATTTTTATCTCCTCTATTATCTTTATTACTATAGATAGTCTAGCTATTAATAATTTCCTTTTACTTCTATACTTTATATACCTTTTTTTACTATTATAATAGTATACCCTAATGATAATAAAAATTAAACTATTCTTTAGCTAAATAGCTATTAGTATTAAGTTCAGATAATAGGAAATAGAGAATAACTAAGTAAATTAGTATATAAGTAAAAAAATTAGAATCTAGACTACTAATAATATATAGAAATTAGCAGGTAAAGATAATATCTTTCTATATAATTATAATTTATTAAATATATATAACTACTAAATTAATTACTAGAAACAAATAAGTAAAATAGAAAATAGTAAGTAATTTAGTAATATTACTTACATTTAAACATTTTTATAAGATACTACTTAGCTACTTCTTAAAAAACACTAATAACTAATAATTAGTAATAGAAATCTCCTTTACTAGAAATTTATATTATTAATTCCCTAATAAAATATTAGAAAGAAACTTTAAGAATTAAAAACTCAATACTATATTAGTAGTAACAAATCTTCTAAATAGCTATAACTATAGATAATTAGATTTATAGTAATTATTTATAGTAATTAAGAATAAACTTACTACCAGAACAGTATTTATATAGCTTTCGCTAGATAGACTTTGTAGCTAAAATCTTTCTAGGTAAGATCTTCTAAGTTACTAAAGCTTTCTAAGCAGTAAGATCCTTATTAGTAACTAAAATAGCTAAAATTAAGGTTTTTACTACAGCCTATTTAGCTGCAGCAGTAGTACTATATTCATATTTTTTTTTAGTAAACTATCTATAAATAAAATTTAATTAGTTAAATTAAAATACGAATAAAAAATAAACTTACACTACTAAGTAGTAATATTAATAATATTATTATTATAAAGTTTATATACTAATATATTAAGTAAAAATAGTAAATATTTTTTTTAATTATCTTAAAAGGGAAGAAATACATTATTAAATATTAAAATATTAATATCTCAACTATTTCAAAAAATACAAATATAAAACCAATACTATTTAAATTATAAAATCTTTTTATATATATAAATATACTTTATAATAAATTTCAAAACATAATTTAAATTATTACTTTTTTTTGAGGAAGAAACACTTACACACAGACCACACTACAGATATTTATCTCTAATCTTTTTATTTTTTATTTCTCCAAATTATTCACCTAACAAAAACAATAATAATAACAACACTAGTAAGATAGTAAAGAATACTCTACTACCTCTTTATTTAATAAAATACTAAAGAATTTCCTTTACTAATAAGCTAGTATACAGAAACTTTAAGATATTATCATCTTTAAGTTACAGTAAGTTACTTAAATTCCTAATAATTTTATAGTAATTAATTATATTAATTAGAATATAGACTACCCTACAGACTCTAGCGTAAAACAGAAAAAGAAAGCAAATAATAACTACTTACAGAATAAGTATATAAAAAAAGCTAGAGCCTACCTGGAAACTATAACCAACAAAGAGAAGCATCTAAAGTAAGTTAAAAAATCACTAAAAACCCAAAAAAGCCAGAAGATAAAAACTCTTCTTCAGAATACTAAATGTATTAATATATCCCAGTCAGCTTATCTTAATATAAAAAATCAGGTCTATAATAATATTTATTCAACTATATAAATTTTTACTACTAAGAAAGAATTTAGAATATTTACTTATTTAAAATAATATACAGAAGAATACCTATCCTTTACAGATTAAAATATAATATAATATTAACTATACTCCTCCTAATACTTAATCTACTAAAATGTAGTATAATAAGAAAAACCTACTAATTAGGTTTAATAATAATAATAACATCTAGGAAGATATTAAATTTAGAGACCTATTAATATAGATAGAAGAAACTCTTATTAATATAGATACTTATAATAACTATAAGACTAACTAACAGGCTAAAGAAATCTAGAGTATTAAATATAAAACCCAGAAGATTATAAAGTAGTATAAGTAGATAAATACTAACTAATTACTATAATTATTTACTATAAATACTAATAAATTATAGTTAAATAAAAACAGGAAGTTTTAGTATTTCTAAAAAATCTAGCTTACAGTACTTAAGCAGCTTTACGTAAAACTTCAACTTTAATATAATCACCCTAGTGTTATATCAGAAATTATTAAAAAAAACTTTATAAAGAATAGACAAGTTAACAGCCTAGTATTCCTTACAAAAGAGAAGTTTCTACTTCACTATATACTTATAAAATACTGGAAAACTATTAGTATACTAAGAAAATCTCTATCTTTAAACTATAAAGTAAAGAAGTAAATAATATTAAAATATTATAGAATATTTACTAATTATTTTAAGTTTTTTAAACTTAAGCATTACTCTACCCTGAATATTCCTAGCTACCTCTATATTACTTATAGCCGCTATTATATTATTAACTATAAACCTACTCTTCTAGATATAGTTTAAAAAGTTTATAATAGTAAGCTAAAGTAAGATTAAATTATCCTTCCTAGCTTTACTTCTTTATAGTAGAATATTAATTCTATTAAGATTAACTAATTTACTGAGAAGATAGAGAAAGACTTTAAGAGAAATATAAAATATATCCCACTCTACCTATACCTCTAAATCCTATCTTAAGTATTCCCTATATCTTAGGAGAAGTATCAGCAGGAAACCTAAAACTTAATAGCTAAACTAGATTTTACTTTTATTAAGGAGATAACAGAAAAGATAGAATAGAGAAAATAAGTTAGGAATAATTATTTTATAGTAATTAATTATAATAATCAGTAGAAATCTTAATTTTTAATTAAAATAAAAACTTTAAATATTCTTTAATAGTTCTTTTAATAAATCAAAATCCTTCTTCAGTAAAGTAACTTATTTAGTATAAATTACATAGAGATTTATATCTAGATAAATTAGTAAAATACTTTATTTCCTTAAAGATATACTTCCTTAGGAATAATAATGTAAAATAATCTTTAGTAACCTCTTATAATATATAAAATATAGTAGATTAGATTTTAAACTCCTTTTAAGTATAATTTAGTAGAAACTATATAATCTTATATATAAGCTACCTAAATAGTATTTTTAAAATAAGGAAGTTAGTTATTTTTTAAAATTTCCTAATCTCATATAGAGTATAAACTAACTTATTAGATAAAGTTAATATAATAGTAACTAGATATTCTTACCTCCTAGATACTATTATTTTTTCTTCTTAAATAGTATAATAATTACTAGCTTCTTACAGGCTATTTTTAGTTTATTTAGTAGTTTTAGTGGATACTCTAAATTTATCTATATAGCTACTTTTATAGTAAACTCAGTTTAGTTTATACTTAACTCTTATCTAGAGGAAGGAAGTTTAGAGCTAAAGGGAGTAGTCTAACTAGATAAATAGAGACTTATATATCTTAATATTAGTATATTCCTAACTTCTACTAGGAGTAATAATAGAATTTCTAGAGATATAATACTAATTTAATAATAATAATAAATTTAAGTGTGAGAATAAATTTAAAAATTATTAGAATAAGTTTTGTTTTGTGGGAATTATAATTTAATAAACATAAAGCTTATAGTAAAGTATCTAACTATAAATAATTATTAAATATAACCTTATAATACCTAAAGATCTAATCTATACCTTATATTCTATATTTAAATTAATTAATATTAATATCATAATAATTACTATTTTATAATTCTGATAGAATATCAAAAAGCTATCTCTACTATTTCTAAGATATTATAACCTCTACTTAATACTAACCTAGAGGATAATTTAGATCCTCTATATACTACTAATTTTTATATTTACTATAACTTTATTATTCTTACAGTAAACCTCCTCAGCCAGTTTATTACTTTTTAGTAAACTCTCCAATAATATAAATCTTAAATTATAGATAGTTAATATCTACTATAAAGTAAGGAATTCCTTAAGAAATATCTTAACTAAGCAGAAATATTCTAATTAAGTATTAAAATACTAATTTAGAATAAGTTTAATTATATATTCTCTTAAACTACTAAGTAACTAGTAGTATTATATGAGTAATACTATAAAACACTAGTCTATCTTTGTATTAAAATAAATAATATAAATATTATATTCAAATATTCTAAGATTCATATTCTAAAGTTATATAATTAAACTTAGTTAAATAATTTAATTACTAGCAGAATAATCATAAGTAACTCCTTTTAGTATTTATAGTAATTATTTATAGTCATTAAATTTAGACTTTATTTAGTAATTATATAGATACCTTATAATAAGCTTTTATCCACTTAGTAATAGAAGCTAATCTATCGTTAAATACTATTTATAATTACTTCTTTAAGTAGTTTTACTAACTTCTATAATCTAGCTATAATCTACTAAACTGACTAATATTATCTAAATAGCTATTAGCTGAAACCCTGAGGATTTAGTTATTACTTCTTAGTTTACTTCCTAAAAATAAGAAAGTCTCACTTATAATTAATATTTAGAATACTTCTAGCTTTAAGTATTCTTTCCTTAGAGTTCTCTACTATTTTATTAATAAGAACTGGAATTTACAGTAAGTTATTATTAATATTACTAATCTATCTAGAGGGTATATTTAGATATAGTAAGCTAAAGTAATAATCTAGCTTCTTTAATATTTTTAAGAGAGAACTACTTAATAGCTACATTTTTAAATAATTTCAGTAGATAATATTTTATCTTTTAACCTTAAGCTTCTTACTGAAGAATATAATTATTACTTTAAGACTATAATTCCTAATATCTACTATATTAAATATCTTACTTATATTTTTAACTTTATTATCTATAAGATATACTATATAGTTAAAATATCTTAATCTGAAGCTTCTAAGAATAAGATACTTAATATTGAACTAAAAGATATATATAGTAAATATAATAATATATAAGTAATTTTCTACTAAAACTATTTAAAGTATTAATATTCTATTATAGGAACTCTTCAGATTTCGAGAATTAAGATTAAGATTAACAGGATAGAAAAAATATTCTAAAATATAATAACTAATAAGCTACTAATCCTATGGATTATAAACTATAAAAATAACTTAACTAAGTAATTTTATAAAGTAAGAATTATATAAATAT
>MASP02000350.1:21303-127623 GCA_001693025.2 Colletotrichum lindemuthianum
ATTATTTATAGTAATATTAAGCTAATAAATAATAGATTAGATAATTTACTATCTCTCTTAAGTTTTTAGTTTTTAAATCTTAAAAATTTAAAAAGCTTTAAGAATCTACTTAACTATAAGAAAAACTTTTAAAATTTCTATGAGATATTTATATTTAATAAAACTTAATAACTATTATATATATTTAAGTTAGACTCCTTTAGTAAACTATTAATATATAATTCTAGAAGTAGAAAGAAAACTAGGAAAATATAATTTTAAGTATAAAATAAGAAATTTTAGATATCTTACTTAATATTATAAAATTTTTTATTCTATTTACTAATCTTATTAGTTATATATAGAATATTACTTCTAAGTATATCTTTATCCTCCTTCAGATTATTTTACTATATTTTCAGATATGTATTACTACTCTGAAAGAGAAGACTAATTATAATAATTATAATTAGAAATTTAAAATTACTAATATAACTTTAAATAATTAGAATAAGTTTAATAAGTATATTAATATACTTCTTAAGTTAGATTTTTTCTAGATTTATAATATTACTACTCTCTTAACTTTAATAGCTAGTATTTTAGTCTCTCAGATATAAAATATTTAATTTAACTTTAGCTAAACTCTTAAAATTTTTACAGACACTAAAACTTTTTAATAATAAGTTAAATAAACTTTTATCAGAATTTATATAAATTAGTATTATCTAAAAACCTAATAGATTATCTAGTAAACTAATAGTATTTAACTATAAAGCTTATTTAATTTTATATAAGTAATATAGTTTAGTAGTTTAATAAAAAAAATATTTATAGTAATTAATTATAATAATTAACTATATTAATTATTTTTAGAATATTTAATTAAGAATATAGTAAGCTTAAGATATTTATAATAAATATTTTAATATAAATATATTTATTTTACTTATTTAATTCTGAAAATATTCCTAATATATTCTTTAGTTATATTTACTAGTGAAATAACTTAAGTTTTTTAGATAAGATTTAATTATAGATATCTCCAGTTTAAAAGTATTTATATTATAACTATAGATTATCTTTATATTTAAATTATATTTATTCCTCTTAAATATTTATTTAGCTTAATATATAATATTTACTATTATTTCTAATTTAATTTCTTAGTTAAGATAATTTTTAAGCTTCTTACTATTAAGATTAAATAGTTAAAAAAGATCTAACTATCTTACTCTCAGTTAGAAAAGATATTTAATAAAAAAGATAAAATAATTATTATAGCTAAAGAATATTAATATATAATTTATATTATTTTTAATTATAGCTTTCTTTTAGATAAAATAAAAATAAAGAATTATTTTTAGACTTATTAGTTACTTACTAGCTTCTTAATTAAGATTCTCCCTAAAGAGGATATTAATAAAAATATAATTAGTAATTCTTCTAATAAAGAAACAGATAAAAATAATACTTAAAATAATAATAAAGAGTTTAGTATTTAAGATTCTGAGAGGAACTTTCTTCCTCTTTTAAATCTCTCTCCTCTTCTGAACCTTAAAAATACTCTATTATAAGATTATATAGTAGAATCTTCCTTTAAGTAATCTTATTAGAATAATATTAAGAGTTTTTAAAGTTAAAAATTAGGAAAAAAAAAGAGAATTATAACTATAAAAACTGCTAACTAGTAATCTTTATAGTAATTATTTATATTTATCTCTAGTTAGATTATAGTAATTATTATTATTTTTTTTATTTATTATTTTATATATTTCTTCTATTTTTTTCTTCTATTAAAAGTATATTTATAGGTAATATCCTTTTTTTTACTTATACCTATTTACTACCTACAGGCCTAATAGGTACCCACTATTACCTATGGGCCGTATGGGCTATTACCCAGCTGGGTACCCGTGGGTAATTTCCAAGCCTACCTCAAACTAATTCCGTATTGCCCCATTGGGGAGCCGCGGAGGACCGGAGGTTGCTATTAGTATTACACCCAATATGATATAATGTGACATGAACGCATGAAGTTATGCTACTACATACGGTATGGATACCAACGTCAAAATGTGAGCTGTGACTTGAAGCTGGAGCTGATCAGCATCCCGATTGCGTCGTATATGCGAGCTCCACGCCACCAGTATGCATGTCAAGGCAACAATCACACCTCCCCTCCCAGGCAGCCCGGTTGATGGTCCGTGGAGGTCTCTACCAAAACAAGTAATAGTAGCTCGCACATGCAACACACCCTTCATTCTCCGAGGATGCCTCTTTCACTCTGCCTGAGGTTGTCGTCCCGATACTGGAAGTAGAAGGCGAACCATCTCAGTGCCGCCACATCAATGCCTTGCGCTCAGATCAGGCTGCGTTTGCTTCCATTGCTGATCGGTCCACGTCTTGCTGCTTGCTCAAATTGTGATCCTCCATTCTACCCGTTTCATCACGCGGCCACCTCGTTGTAATCAGTCAATCTTGCTTGAAACTTCCATCAACGCCTAGATCATGTCCAGCCACGAGCGTCAAGGTGGCTCTCGAGTATATGCACCCCAATCCCACAGTTCATCACAGTCGTTTGCCACTGAACGTCCCTCCAGCTCTTACGGGGACAGTAGCAAAGTCCAGCGTAGTCGGTCGGTGAACCATCAATCACCCAACCGATCTCGAAGTCTTGAGAGACGAAACGAGATGGCCATGTCATTGAAATGGAAAACGGGCGAGAGCAAACCAAAAAGGTCCTGGGGAGCCAAAATACAAAATTTCCTGTCAGAGGGTGGGAAGGAGCATGACGTCGCTCACACACGACATACGGGGTTCGCTTCACGAGTACTCGTTTCCGCGTCTGATGGACAGACCGTGATTCGCAAAAACAAGTCCACAGCCGGCAATTTCAGGAGCCCAGTTCATCCCACGGAACCGAATGCTGCCAGATCTCAACAGTCAGCTGGTCGTGGAAACGAATTACAGGCCAGTAATAGCAATCAACGGCACGGAATCCAGCAAAAGACCGGTCCTTTGGTTCAGGTACCAGTGCTTCCGCCACGTGAAGCTTCGGCGATGCCTCCGGCCCACGCCCCTGATCCTCAGCAGAAAGACCGACGTGCCTCTCAGACAGTCGTCCAGCTCACAAGCACTCCCCAAGAGCAGAACCATGTCGACAGGGGAGCGGAGGAAGACCAAACGTCGTATGTTGTTCAAGAACAAATCAACATCATCGATACACTAAGCCAAGAGCGGGAGACTCTTCTTCAAACTATCGCCGATCAGCGCAAGGAGATCCAAGACAAGGATAAAACGATTGGAAATCTGCGGGGCAAAGTCGCCAATGCTGCAATGAAGAACGCCCAGGTGCCGACTCTTGCGCCTCTCAACCGACCAGAGAGTGAGCTACTGAAAGACTGGGGAGAGCTCCGTTATGGTATACGCAACCTAGTCGACAACCACCTCGCCGGCAACCGATGGGATGTCAAGATTCCGTCATGGGCCAACATCAAAGGCGATGAGCTCAGCGAGATAACACTCAAGGTGGCGGAGGTCGCGTCAGACAAGACGTCCGCCGCCGCCCTCGTTGAGGCCGCACTCTGGAGAGCACTCCTCGATCACATCTTTGGGACCTACAACAATGTCGGCCGTATGTGCTGGGCCGGAAAATACCAAAGAAAACTGCAGGGACTGGGTAAGTCTTGGAGTGGCGCCACGAGAGACCCGAGCACGAGCACATTTATACTGAACGTAAACGCAGCCTCCAGTCTCCAAAGAGACCTGGGCAGTCCGGAAAAGCACGGCAACCTGTATCACCAGTGGAGAGCCTTGACAGCCAGCATCGTTTCAGTCATCCCCCAGCCTCGCGACCGAGAGGATGAAGTCGAATCGATCGTTGAGGAAATCGTAGGTCTTTTGAAGCCCTGCGAGCCAAAGGGGAGCAAATTCGGGGCGTACCGCCGCGACCTCCAGCTTGTAGTGGCCAAGGCTATCGAGCTGGATCTCAAGTTTGCTGGTCAGCGTGCCTGCTATGTGGTTAACTGGCCGACGCAGCAGCGATACGACGTTGGCTTCGACGAGGGCACGATGAGACTGGCAACGCAGAGTCCCAGCAATTCGAGAAGAGTGAAGTTCATGATCCAGCCCTGTCTGTGGAGATCTAGGGAGGAAGGGGGGTTGAATGACTTCATTGTCGACACAAGCAGTGTTTGGCTGTACTGAGATGAGTTGGTTTCTTTCTCGACTGGGCAGTATTCGAGGAAGATTCACATAGGCAGATTTTAAGAAGTCTCGGCAAACTGGTCGTGTGTTTCCTGCGCTGGTGGACGCCAATTACATTGGCGGCATTGTATGCCAATATATCTAGAGCCACCTACGACAATCCCCACTCAGGCTCAAAACCACAGCTTGACTAGCCGCAACATCAACCGCCACCTGACCGTCTTTAATCTCAACACTCTCCCCCACCGTCACGTTGTCGAGCTTCACGGGCTTCCCCTCGTCCAACTCGTAGTTGTAACTCCACCCATCCCAGGCGATACCCGAAATGGCGTCACTCCCGTTGGCGTATAATCGCTGCACCTTTGCAGTCCCATCCTGCCATGGCACGTCGAAGGTGTACTGGAAACTTAGACGCTCAGGGGCATCGGGGTCTGGGCTGGTTCCCGTGCCACCGAGGGTGGAGTTGTACGCATGGAGGTTGATGACGAGCAGCCGGAGGAGCTCGTCGCCCTGGTACGCGGCGTATGCGGACGAGAGCTCGTTGTCATCGGCGAGCAGGACGTGTGCGACGGACACTGGATCCGCCGAGAGTCCTGGGCTGATGAAGGCGGCGATGGCGACGTTGCCGTAATACGGCGCCTTCGTCCCGATGGCAGCTTCGTCAGTGTCCACAGGCTGCCAGCTCGCGTACTATTTCCCCCGCGTCTGTCAGTAACTATCTCTACTCGTTTCGTTTCACGAAAAGGGGCAGCTCACCCTGTAATCCGTTCCCATGTGCATGAAAACACGCCTGATACCCACGGAAGCAGCGTACAGGTTGAAGTCCACACCCCACAGCGCAGCGCCAAACGAGTTTGAAAGGCCCGGTTTCCCCTGGTTGTACAGCGAATTGTGCTCGCCGAGAATCTGGGGCGGCACATTGTCGAAGCGCGCCGTGATGTTTGCGTACTCCCGCTCGTGGGCGCTGACGGACTGCACCGTACGCGTGTGGTTCATCAGCGTGCCCTGCAACGTGACGCCGGGACTCTCGGCGCCGCTGATGTAGTTGTGGCTCGAGAACAGCGCGACGTTGTGATCGGCGTCGATACCAGCGGCCCACTGCGCCGGCGCGCGGAGCCGATTCGCGGTGCCCGCGTTCGACGGCGCCATGAACTCCGGCCGGGGGAAGTCCGGACAAGCTTCGGAGAGCACGTCGGCGATGGCGCGGGTTCCGTTGAGCCACTGCGCGACGTAGGTCGACTCGTTCCACGAGGGCGGCCGCACGGGGCCCTGGGCGGAGGTGGAGAAGAGGTCGGGCTCGTTGCCGTATTCCCAGACGTCGAGGTTCTCCTTGCCGATG
The DNA here is from genome assembly GCA_001693025.2 of Colletotrichum lindemuthianum. Taxonomy (NCBI): domain Eukaryota; kingdom Fungi; phylum Ascomycota; class Sordariomycetes; order Glomerellales; family Glomerellaceae; genus Colletotrichum; species Colletotrichum lindemuthianum. The sequence continues at coordinate 26,831 of MASP02000350.1, forward strand.
GCGCGGCAGGCCAGCGGGACGGTCTCGAGGAGCGTGGTCCAGCCCTCGGAGCGGTTTGCGCCGAGGCCGAGGTTGAAGCCGTGGGTGAACTTGGTGTCGGCGAAGGTCGAATAGGACTCGAAGAAGGACGGGCCGATGTGGATGGTGGTCGGGTAGTCGCGCGACCTGTCAAAGTCGTAGGTCCCGTTGACGGCGTATGGGAGGGAGGAGTCGTAGAGGGCATAGTCTTGGGTGTTGCCGCCGACGCGGACATGTGGCCGGACGCCTTGGAGGTCGCCTAGGTTGATGAGGAGGTTGTCCGAGAAGGTGTTGGGGGCAGATTTGTTCCCTCGACGGACACGTTAGACTGGGGCTTCATGTTACGCTGGGAAGTATTGAGCATGGTTTACCGGCAAAGTCTGGGAAGAAGGCGAACTCGAGCGAGTAGCTCACAAAGGCATCGAAGATGGAGCTGGCGCTCTCCGGTCCTGGGATAGGGTTCACGGCAGAAGCGGCGCGGGCTACAGCAGCGGCGGAGAGGAGTGTTCTGGGCCGCGGAATCATATTGATGGATGGGATGAAGAGCGAGAACAAGCACCAGAGCTCATCGCTCATGGTGGACGTCACAGACCTTATGAGTTCGTGAGCAGCCATGACGGATGGAAGTCGTTGAGGCCGTTGAGTGGATGAGTAGTCAGTCAGTCGGCACTTGCAGGTGAGAATAAGCTTCCCCGCATCACGGTAAACGAGAGCCACGCTTGTCCACGCGGGGTGACGAGCAGTATATCAGTTCAGGGTGCCGTGCGAGTGGACGTCGATGAGAGGCAATGTCGACGAGGCGGGCTCAAGCAGGATGACATAACGGCATGCCCGACGGGCGGGCTATCAGAATCGGGGGTAGATCAACCGGAGTGCGGCAATACCAGGGTCGTCGAAGAGCTTGGCCTGTGAGGATGGCTGGGGTTTTTCCCCGAGCGGGGAGACTCATCGGTGTTGTTGCGAGCATCATGACTGGGCACAGCTGTGTGAGGAGTTGGCGATCTCAATATTTGGCGTCAGTAGGTGGTCATGAGAAGCTCTCATCTGATGGGTGTCTTGGAGGGATGGGATGAACACGCAGGGATGTGTCTGTTCATCTCATTGTTGACTTCTGCAGGCGGACGGGCATCTTCTAGAGGTGAAGGACTTGTTGGTTGTGATTTAGGCGGGCAGGGTTCGTTTGGAGGACAAGATTGAATCAACCCTTATATGGATCATGGTTGAAATACATAGTAAGCAATAGCTGTTGAACGAGGTGGAGTGTGAGACATAGATATGAAGCTTGAGGTCAAATGAGTCTTATGCTTGTGAGTAAGAGTGAGTTTACTGGATAAGTTCAGATAAGATCCTTATCTTATCTGAGTAGTGTACTTGGGCAGGTACGTTGCCTCAAGTGAAGGCCCGGCCCCATCCGAGACTAGAGGCCGGGCCCATCAAGGTGCTGCCGGTGACCGGCTCCGTGTCCGGCATTTCGATGCGTGGGTGAGCTAGAGACTTCAGAGAGACACTGAGAAAATGCCCAGAGAAGTTTTCTTTCTACTCGGACGTCTTTTCAAACCTCGCCAAAAGCCATGTTACGGTGCCGGGTTTCGTCCAGCACGCAGTGAGGGTACGTCTAGTTGGACAAAAGGATACGTACTTCACTACCGAGTATACAACCGGGCCGGTCTTCTTGGAGTGGGGCGGACGTCATCAAGCGTCACCTGGGATTCTGCATACCGAAGCCCGCCGTTGTCGCTCAAACATTCAACTCTCACGATATCATCAATTGAGTTGTGTGGGTGGTACAAAACCCGTCATCAATTCTTCCGATAATCCCAATCGCCTTCTCTCAAGACGGCCAGCGGTGTTTGACCACAGCTGAACCCTCGGCGTAACCCTGTCCATCTGAACAACACACCCTCCCCGCATCATCTCCGCCCCAGAGACAGCAAGCTAGAGCTTCTTCCCGCTCTCTCGTCCAGTCTCGTCATCGACCCAAAATCTCGGCTCTCCACAATGCCCATCGCATTACAAAAGGCCGTCGCCCCGGCGTCGAGATTCGTCGCACGAGGCCCTCTGCGTTCTATTCGTACCCCATTTATCCCCTTCGCTCTCCGTGCCGCTTCCACCATGGTTCCCAAGGTACCATCTCGGTTTCAGCCCTCGTCTGGAACATTCACTCACATAAACACCAGCTCAAAGATCCCTCGCTGCTGAAGCAGAACGTATGCTACGTCAATGGCGAATGGGTCAAGGCCAAGTCCGGCAAAACCTTCGTCGTGACAGACCCGGCCACCGGCGACCAAATTGGAACCTGCCCCGAATTCGACAAGGCCGACACGGACGCCGCCATCGCCGCTGCTTCCACTGCTTTTGATTCTTTCCGCACAAAGACGGGCCGCGAGCGCTCGAAGCTGCTGCGCCGCTGGTATGACCTCATGGTCGAGAACACCGAGGACCTCACTACCCTCATCACCTGGGAAAACGGCAAGCCTGTTGCCGATGCCAAGGGCGAGGTGACTTATGCTGCCAACTTTTTCGAATGGTTTTCCGAAGAGGCGCCGCGTATTTACGGCGATACCATCGAGTCCTCTGTGCCTGGCAACCGGGTGTGGACCATGAAGGAGCCCGTCGGCGTCTGCGGCCTCATCACTCCGTAGGTTTTCACTTGGCGGCATATCCGTTCAATTTGACATGCTAACCAGACAAGATGGAACTTCCCGGCGGCGATGCTCACCAGAAAAGCCGGACCTGCTCTCGCAACAGGCTGCACAGTCGTCTGCAAAGCCCCCGGCGAAACCCCCTTTACCGCCCTCGCCCTTGCAGAGCTGGCCCATCGCGCCGGTATACCCAAGGGTGTTGTTAACGTGATTACTTCCCTCGATAACACCCCCGAAGTCGGCGAGGCTTTGACTACCTCGCCAATCGTCAAGAAGATCTCCTTCACCGGTTCTACCAACGTCGGCAAGCTTCTGATGAAGCAGGCCTCTGGCACCCTCAAGAAGCTCTCCCTCGAGCTGGGTGGCAACGCGCCATTCATCGTCTTTGACGATGCCGACGTCGACGCGGCCGTGACTGGCGCCATTGCGTCCAAGTTCCGCTCATCTGGACAGACGTGCGTGTGCGCGAACCGCATTTACATCCAGAAGGGTATCTATGACGAATTTGCCCAGAAATTCGCCGCCAAGGTCAGGGAGTTCAAGGTCGGAAACGGCTTCGACGGCGGCATCACCCACGGGCCGCTCATCCACGACCGCGCCATCGACAAGGTGGACGCGCACATCCGCGATGCCGAGAGCAAGGGCGCCAAGGTCGTCGTCGGCGGCAACAAGCTGTCCAACCTCGGGTCCAACTTTTACGAGCCCACCGTCATCACCGGCATGACAAAGGACATGGCCATGGCCGAGGAGGAGACGTTCGGTCCCGTCGCGGGGCTGTTTGCGTTTGAGAGCGAGGAGGAGGTCGTGAGGCTGGCAAACTCGACCAACGTCGGTCTGGCGGGCTACTTCTTCTCGAGGGATATCCAGCGCGTGCACCGCGTCGCCGAGCACCTCGAGGTCGGCATGGTCGGCGTCAACACGGGGCTCATCTCGGACCCCGCCGCGCCCTTTGGGGGTGTCAAGGAGTCTGGGTTCGGAAGGGAGGGCTCGCTGTATGGTATTTCAGAGTACCAGGTTACCAAGATGGTGACGTACGGCGGTATGGGACAGCCTTTGCAAAAGTAAATGTCAGACGGTATTGTTTAGGGCAACTGGGCAGGAGTTGGCATCTAGGTTGAATTTGAGCAGCGATTTTCTGTCTTTTGACGCATTGAGAACTACTTGGCGGTTCACGCATTGATACAGGCCGTCCGTCTTGCGATCTGGACTCGAGACGTTGATGCCCCTTCCATATACTATCTCAATGGGAGCGAGTAACATGTGTTTGTCTTGTTGGTGTCGTTGATGTTTTGTGAGCACGTCGTGACGCCAAGTTTGACGTCATGGCGGAAGTTGATTGATACCTGGGTTACAGGGGTTCTGCACACAATCGGCAGCTAGCACGAGGGTATCTTCGTCTTTTAGTGTTAACTGTTGTACATCCACATATTCCTTTACATATACTTACAAGGCCTCGACAACATCCTCACATCGTCCGCACAATGCATCCTCCTTGGGCGCGACGTACCGCCAGCAGCGAGGACACTTGTGCTCAATGGGCGGCAGAACGGATACCGTCCCCGTCACACCGCCAACCTCGAACATCTCATCATAGCGCCACTCGCTCTCTGCCGGGATATCCGTGTTTGTCGCGACCGAAGACACAACAAACATGGCCTCGAGCTCGCTGGCGTACTTGGCCAGCACATCGGCGACGCCCTGGTCGGCCGAGGTGATGACCACAGACGACTGAAGCGAGGAGCCAAGAACCTTGTCCAGACGGCCCTTCTCGAGGCCTGCCTTGACGGCACCGTGAACGGACATCAGTACCGGCAGATCCTTGCGTAGAGATGCTTCTCCAATATGATAAGGGGGCAAGTTGTGAATCGGAGCGTCCCAGAGGGCATGTAGGGGATGAGTCAAAGACGCGTCTGCTTTCATCCACTCCGGGCGGTGGTCCCACGCCTCCTCGACGAGAAGAGGCGTCATGGGCGAAAGCATGCGGAGGAAGCCCAAGAAAATGGGTTCCAGAACGCCGCCGCCGTCGCCGCAGTATAGACGATCCTTCATGGCTTCGAGGTAGAAGGCCGACAAGTCGTTGGCGACCCAGCGGTTCAAGGCACTAAAGGCCTTGTAAAATTCATGCGCAGCGAATGCTTTCTGAACTTCTTCCATGACATCCCATAATTGGACCAGTGCAATATGGTCCAAGGCGGTCGTCGGTGCGGTGCGCGCTGATTCATGCATCGAACCCGACAGCATCTTGAGTATGGTGCGGTATTTGACGAGCATGGTGTGGACCGACTTGAGAACATTCTGTCCGATGGCGACATCCTTGGTGTACTCAGAGCTCGCGGCCCAGAGGCGCAAGGCGTCGGGTCCGAGAGCTTCATAGGTCGGTCCGGCGCCGGGTACCTTGGCCTTGCCCCTGACCTTGATCGGAGGAAGAAGGGTACCATCCATAATCTGGTCAGGCGTGATGGTGTTGCCAATCGACTTGGACATCTTCTTGCCGGCTTGATCAAGAGTGAAACCGTGGGTGATTAGGGTCTTGAAGGGGGACACGGGTTGCTGCTGGGAAGCCTGACCACCCTCAGCTCGCTGGGCTGCAACGTATGAGAGCAGGCTGGACTGGAACCATCCGCGGTGTTGGTCGGATCCCTCGAGATATACGTCTGCTTGGCCGTTGCTCTCGGTCCAGCTGCTACCGCTGTCGAACCAGACATCCATGGTGTCTGTGCCGCGGCGATACCGTCCCTCGAGGGATGGTGCGACCCAAGCAGGCTCGTCAGGAGCGTCGGAAAACCAAGCATCAATGCCGCGCTCCTGGATGACCGAAATGATGTGGTCCACTGATTCTTCGGTGACGACAGCATCGCCGTTGGCATCATACAAGGCGGGAATGGGAACACCCCAGGCGCGCTGACGAGAGATGCACCACTCACTACGGCCAACGACGAAGCTCTCGAGACGGTTTCGTCCGGAAGCTGGAATGAACTTTACTTCCTTCAAAGCGTTGATCGCATCGTCCTTGATGCTGTCGACGTCGGCGAACCATTGAGCAGTGGATCTCATGACCACGGGCTGCTTGGTTCGCCAGTCGTAGGGGTACTTGTGCTTGTACTTTGCAGCCTGCAAGACATCGTCCTCGATCAAAGCTAAGACGGCCTTGCTGCCGCCCTTAAGGATCGAAGAGGATCGAGTCAGCTTCTCAGGGGCATCCGGAAAGGCATCGCTAGTGAAGTGTCCTTCGTCGTCAATTGGGGCGAAGGCCTCGATACCGAGCTCGGCACAAGCTTCGTAGTCCTCAAAACCGTGGCCAGGAGCGATGTGAACAAGACCAGTTCCAGAATCTGCAGAAACAAAATGGGCGTGGATGATGGGCTGAGGCGCCGAACCGACGCCTTGGAGCCTATTTCGGTACTTCAACCCCCGCAACTCTGATCCCTTGATGGATGGCACGATGACCTCGGGCTCTGCGTCGGTGAACAATGCCTTGACAGCGTCGAGACGAGTGACGGCTGTGAGATATGCGCTTCTGTTTACGGCAATGATGGCGTAGTCCAGGTCCTCGTGAATAGCAATGGCCTTGTTCGCCGGCAAGGTCCAGGGAGTTGTGGTCCAGATGATGGCGTACAGTTGACCGGAGAAACCAGGCAGCGCGGGGCCGTTCATGACGGGATATCTGATGTAGGCGGCAGTGGAGATGTGGTTTTCGTTGTACTCAAGCTCTGCCTCGGCGAGGGCGGTTCTGGAAGACGGCGACCAGTAGACAGGCTTGTTCTTCCGGTAGATGAGCCTTCGACGGACCATCTGCTGGAAGAGGCGCAACTGCCTAATCTCGAAGTCAGGGTCCATGGTCGTCCAGCGAGCATCCCAGTCACCCATGACTCCGTATGATCGGAAGCTTTCCATCTGTTGCAGCACCGTGGTCGAGGCGAGGTTCCTTGCCGCCTTGCGAATCTCGACGGCAGTCATGTCCTTGCCAGTGGAAGCGCCTACCGCCTTCATCTCAATCGGAAGACCGTGGCAATCCCATCCTGGTCTGTACTTTATTCGATAGCCTGGAATAGAAGCCATCAGTCATTTGGGCATTGGCCATGTAGTATCAGCACCTCTCACCTTGGTGGACCTTGACCCTATTAATCATGTCCTTCAAGACCTTGTTCAGCGCGTGGCCGACATGCAGGCTTCCGTTGGCGTATGGTGGACCATCGTGTAGAACAAAACCCGGGCGGTCGGTATTTGCGGCCTGCCACTTGTAAAAGTCATCGACGCCTCGACGAAGGTAGTCGGCGCGAAACTGGGGAAGCGGGCGTGGTCTGGATCGGAGCCGGTCAGTTGAGGTCGGGGGCGGAGGGAAGCCGACAGCAGGCGTAGCGGGCTTGACGCGGTGGCTTACGGAAAGGTGGACTTGGGCAACCTCAACGTCGATGCCCAGGACTTCGACATGGTCTCCTCGTGAGCATCACCGCGGACTATGCGATGGGAGGTTGAATTGGGTCAAAGTCGCGAGGATGCGCTCCGAAAGCAGGGCGTCGAGACCCATCGCCCGAGAAAAATTGACTGGAGCGCCCATATTGCCTGAGGTCCACGTCGTTCAGTGGTCACCACAGCTAACATGGGTGCTGCAGCTGCATGTTACAGCGGTCTGTCGTTGCCGCAAGGCTGAAAGGTCCCCTGTGAAGCAAGTGCAGCTAGGTAGTGGATCTTTAGGCCATCAAAAGTAGCTTCTGCGCGAAGTCGGTACTCAATGCTAGTTTCCCCACTGTTCAAAGCAGTGATAGGACTATAGATACATAGAGATACCTGGGAGAATGTCATTTGTCGACGTCACGATTCAAGGCTCAAAATCAATGAGTGAGAACCGAGACAAATGGAAGGTGCAGTTCACGTTGAAGCTAACTCATTCCTTCTTGCTTCAACCTGGAAGACCAAGACCGAGGCCAAGATTCAGACTTCCCGTCTTCAACCACACAGCTCCAATTGCCTCAAACTGAGTCGACTCCGCGCCTTGCGCGTCAAACACTTCTTGAATCCGTCTGCGCCAGTTGCGTTCGGCAGAACATCTCGGGGTCTTCGCTCAACTCAGCGCTGTGTTTAGCTCACGCCGCCGAATACGGTGCTGCAGTCTGATCTAGACGCAGAAAACGTAGCTGCCATGGCTCCTCTACGTCGCTATCTCAGGATCACAAAGTACTCCGTTCTGGAGTGTCGTATCTATCTCGATAACCCAGCCCTCGCTCAAAGCTGGTTGCTGAACCCGCGCAACCCCATCTTGCCAAAGGTCATTGAGAGCGTCCGCCCTCTGGTATTGCCCAAGCTTCGCGAGGAGAAGGAACGCGAGCGGACCAAGAAGAAGAGCTCCAAAAAGAAGACCATCAAGGATGTTGTTGTTCAAGGTTCGTCTTCACGTCTGTTTACCTACTCGCCGTTACCCTTACTTCGGCGAATGCCATCTCCATCGATGCCACCGGGCCCGGGTAAATTACGACCTGTCTGACTGAAGATGGCGTTGCAGACGAGTTTGAGGTGTCAATGTTCTTGACCGAGACGGCAACGCGCCACTCGCTGCTCACCAAACATAAACAATTCCGCGACAAGGCTACTAGCAGGTTGCTTTCCAACTCTAATAAGCTCATCAACGAAACCAACGAGGCTCCCATTGACCTGGACATGGAGCCTGAAGAGCCGGATGTGACGGCAAACATTCGCCGCGAAAGTGAGTCTGACGAAGACGTCGCCGGGCTATCACGCATCCCCGCTGTCGATGAAATGGCTCGGCCTCGACGATCAAAGAGACAGCGCCGCGACCCTGACCCCGACTACGACTTACCCTCGGAAAATGATGCCGGCGGTGAGTTATCGACCATCGAGATAGACTCGGACAGCGACGCTCCCCGCCCGTCCAAGCGCCTCAAGAAACAAAAAACTGGGTCTGAAGTCGATCCCGATGAGGATGACAAGAAGAAAATGGCCATGGATGTCTCGTATGAGGGGTTTGCCATCTACGGCCGTGTTCTATGTTTGGTCGTCAAGAAACGCCAAGGTCTGAGAATGGCTTCATCTAGCAGTGCCACCAATGCCAAGCACCAACCCGCCGGTCAAGCCAGCATGGAAAACTGGATCACCTCGACGCAGATGCCCAATCCTGGCGCAGAAGAGGATGCGCCGTGAGTTCCAATTAAGCCCTCGTTGGAGCGAGGGATGAGGATGCACTAGCAACACAATACGAGATGTTATCGACAAGACCGCATATCGCGATTGGCGTGAATACGCGGTGGCACAATGGCAGGTCGTTTCGGCCCGAAACTTGACACATCCTGTCAACTGTTGTCAATCGTTGGGATGCACTACGTCTAGGGCGGCATTATCTGTTGATAGACTTCCCGCCGGTGATCTAATGTCTCCGGGCGAACCGCACCGTTCCAGGTGAAGCCAATGTCATCAGCCAGATCGAGATCTCGGCTTTGCTCAAAAAGACTTGCAGCAACAACAGGCAGTCATCCTGGGAAAGGTCGTTTCGAGAATGACCCACCACCGCAACTGGCATACGAAGAGTGCGAGATGGTTCGACAACGAGGTTAAGCACACGTGTGACCACCACGCCTGAAGGAAGACTGGCCAAGGCTTGTGGGACTGCTGGGGAAGACAAGGTCATCCCGGAACTCGTCATCGGGCTGCTCACCATGCCGTCCGTGCAGACTAGAGGCAGTCTCCGGCCCCCAACCCGGCGCTTGGCTCCGCGAGCGACCATGACCGGTGCCCGCCAAAATGTCCCGATTTCCCCGCGCTCTGTCGCGGCATGGTGCCGAAGTGGACGATCATAGGAGAGAAAGCCTTGGTCAACAGTTGCCGAGGAGCCCACGATCGACGATGCTTGGCTAGCCCAGCGACAAGTGAAACGGGCTCGGTGGCAAGTGATGATTGGCAGACGAGAGCCCAGCCTCATGGACTGTGGCTGACCAAGCTTGACGTTACCAGTCGGTTTTGACGCGTCCGCCAAGGCCGCGCTACGTTGAAGAAGTTGCCGTTCCATTGGGAGTCTTCAATCAAGGACTTGTGTAAGCGTTCAATCTACGTGTTTCTGTTTCTGACACCCCGCCTCTTGACCGTCGCAGCGCCTCCTTGGCGTGGGCTAGCAATCGAGAACCTGACTCAACCGCGACGACATCGACGATGAGCCTCTGGGACCAGCACGTCGAGAGGGCAACCTTGGCCGGCGTCGTAGGGACCGGGTCTGGGAAGCATGCGTGTGTACTGCGCGGTCATAGTAATCGTCAAACACCAAAAAACATAGCATAATTTCTAAGCGGTTTCTGCAAAGCGGCCGCCGAGGCCACCGCAAGCGAGCGTTGCCCGGGATGAGACAGCCCACGGCTGAATGACATATGCCTTTACATGCTGTCCAATCGTCCCAAGAATCGCTGCGTCAGATCCTACCCATAGGCTTATTCCTCCGCCAAAGGCCATCGTCGGTCTGGACATCACGAAGCCCCGAAACAGACACAATTGCATGGATGCTGCACGTAACCGGCCCCTGGATGGCACGCTGACGCCAACCTTGCCGAACACGCAAGCAAAGGCTAATATCAAGCTTCAGCTCTTGGGTCTGAAGAGTGATACATGCCATCAAAGTACCGACATGCCAGTGCTAGGGGACCTCCGCGGGACTGAGCTACACCATGGTGTTTGCAAATTGGTGCGGTGGCATCCTTGGAGACTCGCATCTGCACACCACCACTTCTGGCGACGGTGGCCTAGGATCACGATAACGAAGACAGCTCAACTTGGGGTTGCTTCGGCCGATTATCACTAGCTCAAGGCATTGCTCATAGACAGGCCGAAGCGCGGCAGTCTCCCGTTGGACCGCCCGCCACAGGCACGGACAAATGGTCGGACGGTTTGACGAGTGCCTCTGACGCCATTTCTCGTACAGTTGGCAGTGGGCGCGGACGGCAAGCCAGCCGTCAAGTTGGCGCTCCCGAGCCGACGAGGCCGCGTCCTGCACCACCACCACGTTTCTCTGTAGTAGTGCTCGGTGAAGTCGGACGGCGATTCACCCCCAGTGAAGGTGTGGGTGCACAACCTCTCGCGCTGACGAACGCTACCGCGGGTAAATCTGAATCTGATAAGGATTGCAGCCTCAACACGCATTTTTGCATGGGACTTGGTCGACAAGATGGTGATCTTTACCCGTTGCCCCGCTAGGCTGACGGTACGGATTTGATTGGAGATACGGCACGGGCAAGGCACAGCAGACACTCGGTCGAATCGCATCCCCAGTCTCCAAGGCGCATGACCGCCGGCCGCGCCCCGTACGGGAGTTGAAGGAGGGGTGGATGATCGTCAAACAGGAATAGATAGTATGGCACCTAAGTTATCGGACCATTGACTTGCTAGACGGCAGGGCTTGAAGCGTTGACGTGCGACGCGTCGTACCCAACGGTAGACATGCCTAGGCAACATCAATGTTTACTGGCGGCCGACCAGACGATCTCAGACGAACTTGGCCCCCCACCGAGCCGGCTGGGTCGACGAGCGGTTCAAACCGTTTCCTCGGACCGTTTACGTCGACCTCGTTTTGCGTACAATGCAGGACATCTCATTGGGACGTGCGGTGTTGCAGACAGACATCACGGATGGCGGTCGTCTCAGATGTCCCCCACGCAGGGTACCGCGGCCGGAGTGGGTGGTTGGAGCACAGAGACAGGACGACTTCTCATCGTTTTACCTAGAATGGTAGCGTTCGGCCCCCTCCCCTACCGGACTGCCTATTTCTGACAGATATGCCACCGGCGATTCACACGATATCAGATCACGGTGGATCAAAGACGCAACGACTGCGACAGAGCAGTATGGAGTTGAAGGGGGCGCATTGTGTCCTCAATTACAACTCGGAGGTCCAGGACCGTCGCTGGCCCCGCGCGGGGTGCCGCTTCAGATGTCTTTGGAGTTCAGCTCCGAAGCCCCTTGTTCGTCGGTGCCTGGCGACGAATTGTGTAACCAACCACCGGACTGAGGGAACGGAACGGAGCGGTTAGAAGGTCGAGAGCGGTGCGTGTGTGGCAAATGGACAAAAATCGAAGCTGTTTCTAGCGCCTGTCCAGGAGCAAAGGTCAATTCACGGCCGTTTACCTCTGTGCCTGCAGTAGGTGAGTCAGACGATGGTTCGGTTTGGCTTGGATAGCTGGTCATGGAGGCTAGGGATACTGTATACCCATACTACTTGCACGTACATAGTAGTAAAGTACGGTACCAGCTGACCAGTGCCCATGCATCACGATGCAAACGCAGAGGCACAGCAGCAGGTGCAGGAGAGGCGGTGGCACCAGCAGCAGCACCAGCAGCATCAGTGTGTAACCGACCGTCTGGCTGAGCAATCCTACCTGATTTGAAGTCGACATGGCCTCTTACGCCCCTGTCGAAGGTATGATCATCAGGGGTGGCTGTCGCTCGTCAGCGCGGCCCCTTGTCCACCACGTGGGAGAGACGGTGAAGTGACAAACCTAGCGGACGTGGGGCCGACTTTGCTCGACGTTACTCGCTGTCGCTGTCGCTGTCGCCGCCATTCTCAGACTCTCAGTCCAGGCGACGCAACACAAGTCCGTCATCGTCATGATGGAGGTGTGGGCAGCTTGCGTCGCACCCGTCTCGCTGCGGAGCGAGAAAGAGAAGATTGTTTCAGATGTCTCCTTGCGGTCTGCTGCCTGAGCTGTACCATTGGTCACCCAACGAACATGGACAAGATTGCCTCTTGGACAGTCGATGCCGAGGATGCCGGTCATGAGCGGCCTCCATAGGTGGCCGTTAATTAAACTACAGAAAAACGCCGGACCTATGAAGAGAGCAGGAATGGACAGGAATGCGACGAAGAAACCAAGAGCCGCCTCGGACTGCGAGGACCTTGACCCGTCCCAGCCGATGAAGCAAGATACCGAAGCATCGTTGTGTGATTCCGATGCCGCCGAATCACTCTATACGGCATCGGGACATTGGAGTCTTGGTCACTCGTCGTGTCACCGCCATACTAATCATATCTAATGCTGCGGGAGGCTGTGCGATGGCGGACGCGCCAGCCGCGCGTAATCTATGACGGAATCTCTGCATACAAGCTCCGTGGCACACCCTCGGCACAAGGCTCGCTTGAGCTGAAATATTGAGGCACGACGCCCTTTACGGAAACCCCTCACGGAAGAATCCCAAGAAACAGAGAGGCGAGCGTGGCGAGACACCGAAGACGCCGCACTGCGTTTGCCCATACGCCACGTGTTGCACATGCTGGCTGAAGATGCTGGGACCTGCAGGAATGGCGCAGAAAGAGGCGTCGAATCATGGCTCCTGAGTTCGTTATCGAGAGGGCATCGCAACGGCACGCAGCGCAGCATCGTATCAGACAAGGGCAAGCCGAGATTGGCTCCCCCAGTCTCTTGGGTTCAAAGTGGGAGTGGTAGGGCTGCGAGTTCACATGCTGGCTACGCAGCACGTAGACACAGAGCAGCTATCATGTTCGCGGAAGACGACATTGTTGCATGATGCAGTTCAGCCCCCTCGGACCACACCACGAGTGGTAGCAGCAGCAGCCTCTGTCGCAAAAGAGCCGCTGCTGGCGATGACAAGTAAACCACCCATCGTGAGCCGGATCGCTGCGCGGAGAGTAAGACCCGTTAATCGACCAGTGGCTCGAAACGGACGTCGCCGTCGATGGACACATGATGTCGAAACAGCTGGGGTGAGACGCTCGATCAGAGGCACTTCCAAAAACGTTGAGACATGCCAATGTTTCGGCCTCGCAGCAAGCAGATGGTCGTCTTGTTTATGGTGTTATGTGCGCTCTTATCACTCCGCGCCCCATCGTTCGCTCATCAAAGTCAATGACGAACCACTGGCTCGACCGGAGCTTCAGAACAGTACGTGTAATCACCCATCACCACCGTGTTCAATGTCTGGGCCTCGTAACGAGTTGCGTCCACGCATGCACAGTAATACATGTACACAGAAAGGGGCCAAGAAGTACCGGAGTATGATTATCCGCACCATGTCTCTCCTTGACATGCCCGTCATGAAGGGGTGGGATTTCGAACCTGGTTCATGTTGGCGAAATCGCAACACACCCTGGCTGACCTGCAGCTGGACAGGACAGGTTGGCACGGCTGGAGGGCAGATGATCACGTTTCCAACATTAGAAGTTGCATGTCACTTGTCATCGTCGACACCCTGCGACAAGCAGCAGCGGCCTGCTGCTGCCAACGTGCCAACGTCCAAGAGACTTCGGCCGAACTGGCGGTTCCGCACATGGCGAGTGGGAGTGCCAAACAGGGTTCGTGATGGAGTCATCGATCAGATGATGGGGCGAGGGTTCCCTTCCCTGTTTCTATACTAATCACTAATTAGGCGACTCCTTCGGAACCAGTGTTGTGCCATCGACTATGCCCGGTTGATGTTCAATAGTCGCTTGGGTGTAACAAGGGGTCCTTCAAGGCAGCCGGCTTGTTGGCAGGATTGCCCAAAGCAGCACTCCGTACCCCGCCTCGTGAAAGAAGACGTGACGGCTGAAGCTTTCGTGTGGCAGGCTCGCAACGTCAAAAGTCCCCGTCGGGTTGTGGAAATTGAAAAAAAAAAAAAAAAAAATCGGACACGATCGTTCAGCATCACGATAAGGGTTCTCGGCCGAAGAGGGCGAACCACGGCTGGTTCAGGCACCGTTGACAAGCAATGCTGAGTAAAAGACGCTAGATGAGAGACATTCGAGCGCGTTCGGCTCGACGATCGCGGAATTTAGCCTAGATCGACGGGTACCTTGCGCCGTACGCGCCTTGCACGGACTCTTTGTTCCTGACCAGCAGTGGTCACGATGGTTCGCCCATACTAAACTACAAAGTAGTAATATGCAGTGTTTATGTTCCGCAGTCGTACTGGGCAGAATATGTCCCGACATCGTCTGTCCGTCCGTACGGCCATAAACACTAGCCGACGCGAGCACTTTAGGGCCCTGTTGGGTTCCTGTCCTGTGGGGGCTGGCTCACGTTTGTCTTCTCGAAGACGCGGAACATACTACGTACGGAGCTTAGATCACACGCCCCCCTGCTGTGCGTACTACACTTATGGTGGTTTGACGGCGGACGGACGAATGAATGACGATGGAGATGCGCCAAGAAAAAGAAAAAAACCAACCCTTGGGTCCGAGATGGGATGGAGGGTAGATTTCCAACTTTTGGACTGGTACCGGTCCATTGGAACCATCACGGGACCTCGTTCGATGCGACACTGCATCTGCGAGATGGAGACTGCTGTGGGCACAGGCGCTGGCGTAGCCCCCCAAGATTCTCGCATTCCTGTACCTCTCGGTCTGTGTCTGCCATGGTTTCCGGCTGTGATGCTTACGAGAAGACGCTACCTCGACCGGGAAGAGGGTGCCGGTGTATAACAAAGTGGTGTAAGGTGGAGGTGTTTGGGTCGGTTTACTTGTACGTCGCGCGGTGTGCCCAAGAATCCGGTCTCGTGGGACTGCGGCGGACCTCATGACGAAGGCATTCCCACACATCGTGGGGAACTTTTAGCATCGGCATAAGCGGGGTTTCGACAAGCCACGCAACTGCCAACCAACCACGATCCGGATCGTACTACAGACTACAGTAGTGCAACCTGTTCCTTGGGAGCGGTGGCTGACTCTCGACAGGGTCCGGCGAGAGACGCGACACTATGGCGATACGACCAATTTTTGACATGTCCGGGTTCCAATTCTAATGGAACCGGACTGGGACCGGACGTGGAAATGGGGGTTTGCCTTGGAAAGAAAACTCGTTTTTTTCTGCTTCTCGAGATTGTTCCCCACGTCGACGGAGGAGTACCAGACGCGCAAAGAACCATCATCCCAGCATCGACACGTTGCGGTTCCTGACTAACTGCGCAAAGATCCCACATCTTCTTTTTGACATTTTTCTGCAGGGACAGGGTCGTCGGACAAGAAGGGACTTTTTTTTTTTTTTTTTTTTTTTTNNAGGGACTTTTTTTTTTTTTTTTTTTTTTTGGAGAATACGGAGCGTCGGGGACGTTTTGTCATGACATGTGTACTCCCTGAGGTGTGAAGCTGACCGAAACCCAAACGGAGCCGAGAGACGTGGCCTTGGGAGGCGGAGCAGGCAGACTACGACCGTGAACATTTCCCAAGGTCACGAGTGTAACAGAGAAGGTCCGTGGAACAATCAGCTCGACGCAGAGAAGCACCGTCACAGCCCGTATGCCAAGGTTGCAGCGGCGAGAGTGTCACCGCTCTTGCGTCGGAGGTTTCTCTCACAGGCGTCCGAGCCCTCGGTTTTCTATTCTATTATTGTTTGCCTGCGTTCGATGGGTGACGCGGATTTGGGGGCGTTACCGACGACGCGTTCCTGACGACGCAAAGCTCCGCGCGTTTAACTGTCCGGGTTCGCTTGGCTGAGGGAACGGGCAGGCATTGTCATCAGACGAGAGAAGGGCGCGGCGTTGCAACGGACGAAACGAAACAGACGCCGCGACGTCAATGGCCCCCCTCCCCTCATCGTCACAAAGCAGCGAGGTGGAATTGGAATGGAGGAGGAGGAGGCTGCTAGGCCGGACAAGCTCGCGGCCAGCGGCTTCTTTCCCGGATGGATGGCTTGTTCCCCCCCCCCCCCAGGACTCTGGTACGCTTGTCCAGAAACTGATAGGACAGTCCGCCTCTTTTCTGGAGGCTTCCGTGGCAGAGGGGGGATATTTCGCGATGCTGCATGTGGGCTGGAAGAGATGATGCTGCGTGCCTTTTGTGACGGGGAAGGAAAAAAACGTGTGGGACACACGCAAGCCACGCAGCGGACACGCGATGGGACTTGACCCATTCCGGCGGCAAGCATTCGTCGGCGATTGTTTGTTTCGACGAGTTGGCTCTCGGCGGCGGCATCTCTTACAAGCAAAGAGGAACGATCCGGGGCAAGCCACCAGAGATGGGGAAAGGCCGAACGGCGCCGCATCTACCGGAGAGGTTTTGACGATGGAATGCCGGTCGGTGACGCAGATGGAGCTGGAATTTTAGACGCCGAAAGGCTCGGCATGGCGGACCGTCAGCTTTGGCAGTGACAAGGCAGGTCACTACCTCTAGTTAAAGAAGCCGGATGACTAGGGAGAGATCCAAGGAAGCTTATTCACGTAGTGGTTGTTGACTACGCTTCTTCTGTTTAGTAATTCTGGACGGGACGCGAAAGGCTCAGACTACGACGCCCCCTTTTGTGGTCGCGCGCGGTGCTTGCCAGAGTGCCCAGTCTTTATTACCTCACCGTTTACTGCAGTCGACGGCCATAACGTCCGTTCAGCTGGCTGGTAATTATTATAGGACGACTGCCAAGGTGGTGGATGTCTCTGGTGGAAAATGTCCCATGGACGTGGGAAGAAAAAAACAGAAGAAAAAAAAAAACGGCGGCGCCGAAATTTGATCAGGAACAGACGCCACTGAGACATGGGGGGGGGGGGGGGGGGGCCCCAANNGGCGGGGGGGGGGGGGGGGGGGGGGGGGGGGGGGGCCGTCAAGGCGGTAAGGTCTGACCCAAGACGTCGGGTTCACAGACCTCCTCCTCGCTGGCGATGCTCATACGAACTGATGGATGGAGATGTCACAGTATGAGGCTCTGGGGGGGGGTGGAGGGGAGTCGGCGTATGACAGTGGGAGGAAGTGCCGAACACGCGTGGCATGGCATGGCATGGCATGGCATGGCACCAGGAGCTCACCGACCGGTCAGGGACCAGCATGGCATTGACCGACGGGAGGCACTTTTCAGCACGGTGGTTTCGGTCTGATCTTCGTCTCATGTTGTTCTGCGAGGCTCTCGCCATCACCGAAGATAAGGAGAAGGGGGGGGCTTGGGGAAGAAGAGCTTTCGGTGACGGTCACACCTTACGGATACGCCTCTGACGGCCGACAGCGAGATCCCGGCTTGCGACGATAAGCCCTACAAGTACGCAGAGGCGAGTACTGTGTATGTACATGTCGAAGGGGGTTTGCTGAAGGGGGAAAAGATGGGTCGTCGGTTGGCTTCGTGGACGATGGAGATTGAACCAAGGTGAGAAGAAGGGTTCATTACCGAGGAGGCTCCGCTCCTTCTAGACGCCTTCTATTTTTCTTTCTTCTTTTTTTGTCTTGTCTTCCTTGTCCTGCTCTCTATGGAGACTGGAGAATGGGATGGGACCCTTTCCTTGTTCTCCATGGCGCAAGGTCTCCGGGGTTCAATAAAGAGGCGAAGGGAGAAAAAAAAAAAGATGGCAGAAATTAGCAATGACGGTTTGGGAATGTTGAACGGGTCCACGTTGCACTCGAGGCGGCTCGCCGGTCCCAATCTTGCATCGTAGGATTTGGCCTGTCGGTTTTTTTGAGGAATGGAGGTCTGCACGTTCACATGATGAAAGAGTTACACCACTTGTACGGAGTACGGTGTACGGAGCACGCTCACTCTTGATTCCCGCTGGGGAATTCTCACGGGCTAATTAGCCAAGTAGGCGTACCTGACGAACGACCGGGGGTCCGCTGGGGCAAGCAAAAGGGACAAAACGCGGTGATTAATCATGCGAAGAACTTCAGCCTTGGAAAGGGCATGACAGGGGTATCGTCGACTTCACTATGTACGTAGTAGTACCTACGAATAAGCGAGGTGAGTTGGAAGAGAGTGGGAAGAAATTAAAAATTGTCCGAAGAGGAGACGATTCCGAGCTTGTAATTGGCTCTACACTTCGATGAAGAGACAAGGTAGGCAGCGTACGCATACAAGTGTGGACCTCACAAGTATGGCAGGCCAGCACATTGTGAGTCACAAGGCACTTTTTTTTTTCCTGCCTTTTTTTTGGGCGAGAAGGAAGAGATCGTCAACAAGGTCTGGTCAGTTATCCGTACACCTCCGGAGTCACGGATACGGGGGACTTGGTCCTTCGTCATGGGGCAGACCGCCATTGTGCTGGGTGACTCGAACTTGGCAGCTTTGATGGGGCATTTCTGTCGGCGTCCTCGGCAAGGAAGAGGAGGAGGAGGAGGAGGGGGGGAGAACCGGGGAGCTGGTTCGTCAGCGATGAAGAAGCCAAGCACTTTCTTCTTCTTCTTCCAACATTCTTCTTCGATGGGGTTTGCTTTACCAAGTATGGATATGCAGTACTGTTTCTTCTTTCTTCCCTACGTGGAGCGGCGGGGGGGTTCATCAAGCGGGAGGAGGTTGAGCGACGTGGTCATGGGTAATTTGGTTGTTTTTCTTGTGGGCCAGCCAGGCCATGCAGACCATACCGCCAACATGAGTCCCCAGCCAGCCAGCCAGCCAGCCAGAGGCGGTGATGTCTGATGAGCGAGCGGCATGCATGTGAAGCGAGTCGATGTTTGCGCGGTGTGACTGGTCCCGATACAAGGCCGCCGGAGCAAGCCAAGGGGGTGTGAGGATGTGTGTGTGTGTGTGCTTGGTATGGCGTTCACGCAGCAGTTCGCGCAAAGAAGAGCCCAACGATGGGGTTTTCCCACTCGGGCAGCCGTGAGGCCCATCAAGTTTGCAATGTCACGGTAGTCAGCGTCGTCGTCACTGCCGCTTCACCGACACACCAGAAAAACTGGTATTATCGGGCGCACATGGGAAGAAAGGAGCGGAGCGGAGACTTTTGAAACCATGTATCCGTATCCGTGCCTCTGTTGGCGATTGTTCCCGGCGATACGGGTTGGGTTGAACCCCATCCCCCGTCGAGCGTTTGTCTGCGTTGGACGGACGTATCGTCGGCCGTAAAGCGGGAATCCCGGAACGGACGTAATCATTCACACTTTATCTGTACACCGCGCGAGGTTGGTGCTGACGAAGGGGGTGGTTGTGGATGTGTCGCACAGCGTTCTGTTGCAGGGATGGAGAAGCAGGCTGGCTCGTCTGTCTGCAGGCGTAGGTGATGCACTTTGAAACAACTTGGCTTTTCTGGTTCCATGTCAGCTTGCATTGCATGGCATCATGGCACGGCACGGCATATCGTGGGAAGAAGGTCGATGCCGGCCAAGGCCGTGGATGAGTCTTTGGACCGGAGGAATGGGCGGACAAGCTGTGTGGAGAGAGTATCCGTGTATGCGTGTCTGTCAATAAGCTTCCGACTGGAACATGTGTCTGTCTGTCTGTCTTTACCTGTCCCGAGCTTCCGTCTATAGGTATCGTTCCTGACGGACGGCCAGGCCTCCCGACCGGAACGGGAAGCCTGTGGGAGAACCATTCTTGATGTCGTCTAGTGGCCGTGGACTTCTGTCGGCCAAATTTTTATTTTTTGTCGTTGCTGGCAGCTGGGAGGATGTGAGACCGGCCAGGGAACCGTTCCAACGCGCGGCGCAGACGGAGAGACGCGGGGCGAGTGGGAAATTCCGTGTTCTTGGTGCGGCGAGTGAGTTGAATCGTCATCGGTTGTACGGTGACAAGCCTCGCACCACTTGCTCTGCAAATATGTACTTCCTACGTAGTATGCTAGCTCAGGATCCAGAGGCCGCCAGTGCGACTGTATGGATGGTATTGTGCCAGATGCCACCCCGAGACAGGGTGGGAACGTTTGGCAACGGGCAAATCGTGATAATGCAACATGTGTAAGATCCAAGACCGACGAAGGGAGACGGGGGTGTGTTTACGCAGCTTGCTGTCGTTTTACAAGGAGGGGGAAAGGCTTGCGCGTCGTTGGCTGACTTCTGATGGTGGTGACGATCTCTTGAACCGGGTTATCAGCATTAGAACAAAAACCCGCCCGTGATATTACTGGCAGCCCAGAGGTTCTAGCGGCATGGCGGTTCCAATATCACGGATGGCGATATCCCATCAGCACGGCACGGAACAAGCCATTGCATCTCGTGTGTGTGAGTGTGAGTTGAGAGGGAAAAAAGACTGGGGAAGCTCAGTAAGCCACGCAAGCCATGCCATCCATCAAGCATGAAGAGCGCAGAGGAGAGAACGCGAGAGAGGGTAACTTGATAGGTCCTTCTTTGTCTGTCACGGATGTTTTTGGGTGTGGCGTCCGCTCTTGGGCCGAGTTCTGCTGCCAATCAACCCCCATTGACGATCGGAGCTTAATCACATACCTTATAGAGTACTCCCAGGCGAGATGCTAAGAAGCCGCCTGCAAGAGCATTGCCGAATGTTTTGGGGCGCAACCGAATCTTGATTGCCGTCAAGCCACCGTCAAGCCCCATCCCATGTCAGTCGGCTTGAGAATGCTGGTGGTGGCAGGTCGACCAATCAGACGTCCCCCGCATCAGTTTGAACCGTTTTTCTCAGGATGCTACCTACTTTAACCACCTTACGCGAATGGCTTTTTTTTTTGGTCCTCTGGCAGGGAGGGGAAATTGAGGAACCGGCGCGGTGGGATGGTGGATGGCGTCTGTTGGTGTTTGCTTGATCGCCCGCCGTCACGGTCACGGTTGTGAGGGATTCCGAACATCTGGGTCGGGAGGCGTCTTCTTGGGACACTGGGACCACAGCCTTGTTGCTTCTTGGGGCATGGTGAACGCCTTTGGGGGCTGATTTTGACAACCCAACCCGGGCCGGGAGTGAGGGGTTTGATGGCGGGCTTGAACCGGGTATCAATCGCTGCACTGGCTTGAACTGGACCTTGCATTGCTCTACGAAGGCTGGAAGGGTAGTGGTATCTAGCCATCTCATCGATGGTGTTTGTCTTTTTTTGTGTTTGAGAAGGGTGTCTTGGTTGACGGTCTATTGTGAGGAATTGGATCTGGTTAGGTCGTCGTTGTGAGGGGTTTCCAGCCGCTCAGCCACCACTTTCATCACTCGTTGCTGGTGCTGGCAGTTTGTCGTGTTGCACTTTTGGTGATGCAGGTCAGATTCACACTGCGACTCTAACTGCGACTGCTGATGCTACTACCACTGTCACTAGTCGGCAGTTGAAAACGGTGTTACGGTACCTGAGCATGTCTGGTGCTTATCTGGCTGGAAATGCTGTGGTGCCGCGATGATATCGGGAGTTCTTCGCAGCCGGTCAGCCCAGCCCGTCTCTCACACACCGTCAGGTCAAGTGGACGATGACGGACCTTGCAGGTGAAGGTGAGGTGTAAGTAAGGTCATCCGCAAGCCCGTTCGCATGACGGGTACGCAGCCTCCGTCAAGTCATCATTCGCTACCGGAGTGATGACCGCAGGCAGGCAGGCAGGCAGCAGGATAACCGGGAATATGGGATTGCGAATGGACAGGCAACGTGGGTTCTGCTGCGACGCCGACGCGGGGGCGGGCAGGATGGACAGACATGGGGGGGGGGGGGGGGGGGGGGGGGGGGGAAGGGAGGGGGGGGGGGGGGGGGGGGGGGGGGGGGGGGGGGGGGGGGGCGTAGTGTAATGGAATCATGCTGCTTATTCAGTCGTGTTTGGGGACCAGCTGACCTCGAGGTGCAGGCTGGGCGGACTGGGGGGCCCTAGATGAGAGATGAAGCCACGACGCTGCGCGTGTGTCTAAGAGAGGCTCTCGATGTGTCGTTTTCTTGGTGTTGGAAATCAGGTACGCAGTTTTACGGTGAGTTACGGTGAGCGTGGCTTTGGAAGGGGGGTTTGGCTGGCGATTGTGTGTCTCACTGTCCAGACGGTACCTTGGGAAACGGTGGGCTGAGCAGCTGAATCCTTTTGTGATGGGTAAGTGGCTGAGAAATATTAGTTTGTGCATTCTCTGCCAATCACATGGGTCGTCGTTCTTCGTGCATCCGAGACAAGCGAAGGGGGCATGAAATGTATTGATGACCATGTCATGACGGTCAAAAAAGAAGAAAGCCCCGACAGGAATAGCTACACTGGTCGTAGCTCACCGGTCGTCGGACGCGTGAGGCTGATGGGAGGGCAGACGTTCAGACCGGAAGCTGGCTTCAGCTCTGCGTGCTCTTGACCGGTTTGTCGATCAACCGGACAGGAGAGACAGACGCAGCGCAGGGCTCATGGACCGAGGATGGAAAAAAGAAGACTGCTACGCACGAAGCCCGCGCGGCAAGGACTGTGGGCGACAGAGAAAGGCATGATTGAGAGCTGAGAGGGGGGGGGTGAGACAGATCGCCTTGTCTCATTAATAGATCCAGGAACGAGGGAGACATGTCACGAATCCTTTTCCTGTCACCGTAGCACTGGTGAGGCTGCACAGAGTGCGAGATGAGACAAGACTATTGTCCGTGTCGGGCTGCTCGATCGACAAGGCTGAGATTAAGCATGCGTTGTTAGTCATGAGAACAAAATTTTCGGTGTAAGATTAGTGTACGATATCGCAAATGAGAATGACATTTGTGAAGAAACATGGCCAGCAAAAGCCGGAAAGGGTATTTTTTTTCCCCCACGCTTTGGAAAGTTTTTTTCGTGCGAGGCTGGGCTACAGTAGATCTCATCTTAGTGGAAGGGCAGGAAAAAGTGGGAAACGGAGTGGCATCGTGGAGTGAATGACACCGCTTCTTTTCCTCCATGATTGAGATTCAGCCAGGGCCATGGACCCCAGCGCAGGCCAGCGCAGGGCCAGGGCTGGAGGGTTTGGATGGATACACAAGTCAAACTCGGGGCTGGCTGGCTGGCTGAGCTCCATACCGCCAAAAGAGTTGGGAGATTGCAGATTGGGGAGGGAAGGAGGGACTGGGTACCGAACGGAGGCGGCGGTGGAAGGTCGAATCGTTCCACGAGAGCTTCCATGCAGGGCCCTCTTTCTTCGCCTTCTTTCTGTTCGACGACGCACGAGCGAAGCGAAGGGAAGGGGGCGGCGGGACCTGCAGCGGTCAAGAAAGCCCCGATCCAATTTCTCCATGTTGAGGAACCACATTCATTTCATCACCGCGCCAGGCCCCCGGACGAGAAGAGAAAGGGCCCAGAGAAAGGGCCCAGGCGGCCTCTGACTGGAGGGAATTCGAGCTGCCATATCCGTACTGAGTATCCGTATTATACAACTTGGTATAGTACGGAGTCCATCCCGTCTTTTCTTCACTTCTCGGTTCGTTCGCTTCGTTATTCCCGATTTTGTTGCGCTCGGGCCCCTGTTCTTCTTTGGCTGCATTCCCTGCAGAAGCTGTGTCCTTGACCATCATCTCGTAGCCTTTTCAGCGCCCTGTGATGCACCGTACGATTTCCCCAAGATGAACACAAGAAAGGGAGAGAAAAAGAGGCGCCTGGGGAAGCGGTGACGATGCAGGGTGGGTCCTTCTTTCTACACTAATCTCGATGGAGCCCTGTTGTCGATTGCTGGGCTTACCAATTACGCGGTGTCCATCCTGCTCTTCAGGCTACCGTGTTCTTCTTAGTAGAGGAGACGGGGGGCATGAAGTGAGATGAGTAGCGAGGTGACATGAGGTGAGGTGAGGTCAGCCTTGGGGGCGCAGCGTGCAGTAGCGCGACCCAGCTGCTGCTGCTGCTGCGAAGAGAGAGTGTGAGGCATTCAGCAACAACAGACAGCAAACCCCTGGACAGAGGGTTATTTTGGCACATCGTACATCGTGCACGCAACGCAGCTTGCACCTGTGCCTGTGCCCGAAGGACCGACGGGACGCGACACAGGGACAGAGGACAAGGCAACGTCCATTAACGGCGGCTTATGTTGCATGGCAATCGTGTACCGTGTACCACGGCATGTACGCCATCTGCAACCATCTGCAACAGACGAGCCGACGGCGTTTGTATAGATGCTGTTTTCGGCCGATGACTCGGATGTGCATACGCAGCTGTGATTTTGCAGGCGCCGCACAGGGTCAACGACGACGATGGGATTTCCTCTTTGGTCGGTCGACAGAGCACGTTCGAACAGACGAATTCTCACACTTTTGCCGCTGCATGGGCATAGGCACAGGCATGGGCATGGGCATGGGCATGGGCATGGGCATGGGCTTTTGGCTTTGGCGTATTCGTACGCTGAGTATCCGTAGGCATTCTCTATAAAAGTTGTCAAGGTGGTGTGGTGTGGTGGGCAACTGCTGGCCTGAAGTTGCATGGTCCGTCTTTGACAGAGCCGCCTCGGAGAAGTGCAACCGAGAGGGAGTGTGCGACTACCTACACTCGGTAACGACACAAACTACATACGTGTGCTGTCTGTATATAGTAGAGTCTATTTACTCAGTGGGTTGTGGAAAGGGAGGATTGCGATTGATTGGTAGGAAAAGTGTGTGTGTGTGTGTGTAAGCGGACAAGGACGCCGAAATGTCGTCGTCGCCGTCAACTCTAAATTACACAGGCTGCCTCTTTATGTGAGTCCCTGGTGCCTGTAACGCAGTAATTGAGTCGTCTGAAGATGAAAGGGAGCTTTGAGCCTGAGTGCGTGTGTGTGCTGTGTACAGGTATGAGCAGGTATGAGAATAAGGACGACAGAATGGAGCGTGTTTGAGCGGTGAGCGTCGCAATCTCCCTGACGGTTTGAGATTGAACCGTAACAGGAAGTGAAGACGATGCAGAGGCCTTTCAGCGCACGCGTGTGAACCACGTATGAGGTATGAGGTATGAGCAGGGGCAGGGGTGAAGTTGGGGCAGACGGAGGTGCCGAACGTCGTCTCCTTTTCTGGAGGTCAAGTCTCCTTATTTTCTTACCTGAGCTGGGACGTGGACGGTGAGTGTCCGTGAGACCGTTAGGCCTGCTTACATACGCAGGGCCTCGAAAGCGCTGGAGCAACGAGCAACGAGCAACAGCAGCTGGAGCGCAGAGGGAGGAGAGACGGTCAACAGGAGCAGCACATGACGGACAAGGGCCTCCCTGCACTCGTGCTTGTTTCATTTCCCTGGGTTGGGTTGGGTTGCGGCGCGGCGGTCAAGCCCCACGGTGATTCTGGCGCTGCGTCACCGCCCCAAAGGCTTTCTGACTGTACCATACTTGTAACGGCGAGATGAAATAACGGGGACGTCAAACGGTGGACAGCAAGGGGGGGGGGATACGGTGGTTTCAGTACTCGCGTCCTGGTTGAGGGTTCTCACGGTGGACCCCCACCGTTCGCTTTCTGACATTCCTTTTTGACCTTTTCACTACCCCAAAACGTGGGAAAGTGCGGATTACGGAGGACCACCCACCCACCAACCCACCCACTCCGTTCCAAGGAGCAGGTACGGGCAGGACACAAGGCACACCAATGACCGGACGGACGCCAACCCCAGGCCAACAGGCCAGGGCACGTCAGGGCAAGCTTCAAGATAATTTTGGCAGCTGAGTCCAATCCCATGCCAAGTCGGTGCCATCTGACAGTGGCAGGGAAGTGCCACAACGCAGTAGTGTCAGGTACAAGAGGCCAATGTAGTCGACGTGCTACCTTACCTAGTCCGCGACGGTAGAGCCACTACATAGTGCTGCCTGTCTTTGCTGGACGCTACAGAGTCCGTACACTACGCTACACCACACCGTATCCTACCGTCAATGTCCACTACGAGGAAAAGCAAAATTCTTTCTTCACCTTCACTTTACCCTCACCCCTTTTCTCACCCCCCTCTTCATCCCTGCCTGCCGCCCACTTCTCACAGCTCACACCCTCACTACCACAGTACAGTAATCCACCCTCGACTTTCACACCTCAGACCTCGCACACCCTCCAAGACGCACACCAGTGCCCGATCCAAGGTCGAGCTGGGCTAATACCCTTGCAAGGTTTCTGGCTGTTCCAAAATTGCAGAGTCTCGGACGGCGAGCTCTGCAAACAGGCACCACTGCCAAAATCTCCTTCCCACGGCCGCATTCGTAGATACATAAGGCACCCGACTCCCCCCCCCCTAGTGTTCCAGCCTGCCCTCTCCCGACCAGATCACCATCGACCATCACCAGTTCAGACGATTCAGACTACTGTCAAACAACTTCAACCGTTCTTACAAATATCCTCGCCTGCCTCACCATCTATCAAGACTCTTTGTCTCTCGTCAACGGCTCGCAACTCCAACAAAAGGCTACACTTCGACAGCCTTCCCAACCAACACTACACCAACAGCTTCTAGCTCCTCCAGACAGCTTCACACAGCTGTCTCTCCAACCGTCAAACTGGCTTCTTCGGCTTACGACTCCATCATCATGCCTTCTCAGCGCCCCTCGCAACTGCCTCCCTGCCCCGGCCCCCCGCCTCAGCGCCCTCTTCCCCCTCTGCCCACCAGAGATTAAAAGAGAGGCCAGGCGGCGACAGCCTCGCTTTCAACCGACATTGATATCGGACCACCTCACCTACTCTCGACTTCTCTACAACTTCGAGTCTACAACCAACCCTTTTACCGGATACGGCGCGGCGTCTCTTCGCAGTTGACCACGGACGGATTATGGGAGCTTCTCCCGTCACCTCCTTCAGGATATCAACTGTGAACGAGACCACCTCAACTCCAGAGCGGCCCGTTCTGGCAGCCCGCATGGAACCATTTGAGATTGCCTCGCCCGTCGATTCATGCACGCCATTTCCATGTGTTGGCCGTGCATGACCGCAACCCACACCTCACAAAAACCGGAAGAATCCCAAAGCCTGCCTCTGCCTGTCTGTCTTTCAGCCTCCCCTCGAAAGACGCGGACCAATGCAACGCGCCCCTCTTCTACGCGGGCAGCGACATCATTTCTGCATCACGACAATCACATCCGGAAGGCGGCCACTTCAATGGGCCCTTCTCCACCCAAACATCTTCACTTCCCTGCTTTCGTGCCGGCCCGCGTCCACAGGAGCCGGTCTCTCTTCGCACGCATCTCACACCGACGACCTACGCGGATGGCACTCTATTCGAACTCATACCACCTTGTACTACCAAAGAGCCCCTCCTTCAACATTCATCCCACCGCGAGTGGTCAATCCTTCAACAACGAAACACACCTTTAATCAATGACCTACAACGGAACGAGCAAAGCATCACTACGGGCACAGGAACACTTGAAACGTCACGCATCTCTCATCCTCACACATCTTCACATGTATCAATAGACAAGCACATTGTCATGGGCCTGCTCGGGAGGAGAGCGTCCATTTTTTTATTCTTTTTTTCCCACTTTGTCGTCGCCGATACCCCCCTTCCCTTTCTCAGAAAGGCGGATGGATTCGACGGAAAGTAAACGCGAGCGAAGTGCATTTCAGGCGAGAAGCAAAGACGAGATGCATGGCAAAACAGTCTTGAGAGAGAAGCCTGTCTCTTCCTTCCTTCACACAATCTACATGAATTTATCCTTTCCCAGGGATTACATTTAGAGGAGAAACGTTCATATTACCAAAGCATATAATACTTCTTCACACTCTAAAAAACTGCTCCAATCTGCTCTCACTCGCGCGCAATGTGACATGCTACCTCCCACCTGGCGGCCCTGTCTGATGCCGAAAAGCAGCGCCTCGAGCCACCGAGCAACTGCAAACGTGGGCGTGAACAAAAGCTTGGCGTCACATCGACCACAGTACGGTACCGTCAACTTCACCCCTCGTCTTGTGAGACAACAAATGGCGCGAGTCACCGGATCATTCGACCGACATGCTCGCTTGCCGGCCGCAAGCAGCGCGGGGTCCCTGATCCGAATGTCTCCCAAGACCGACAGAGCACGACGAACTGCCCGCCTATCCCGGTCGAAAAGCGACAAGTGCTACCCATATCCGCATGTATACATGAAATTGGGGGTTCAGCTCGGGTGAGTGTAAGTGGTGTTGTCAACGTCGTAGCGGCCCATTGGCCGACCGCATGTTTTTGCCTCTATCTCTCGACCGTCTCTGCCTGGTGGTTACTAGGTGCTTCTACTATGCACGGAGTAATTGGTACAGGCTGCGCGTGACCGCGACCCGACCATATACAGGATTTACACCCCATTCTATAATGACGAGCAGTATTCATTCATTCGTTTTCAAAAAGGTATCGGGCTTACGGGAGGGGGCTAGTCGAAACTCGATGGGCGGAATTGAGAGGCCATGTCTGGGTCACATCATGAGGTACTATCGTTCGTTGCATGCCAATCGTACCCAACCACCAGCCCGCATCCCATCCCATCCCATCCCATCCCCCCCGACGAAGGGTGGTTTACACCATGCGGGAAACAGAGTGCGGGAAATGCCCATTTCCATTATTCTCCCACCTCTCGCCATTGTCAACATGATACCGCCGGACGGGAAAATCCATACCGGCTTTGGGTCTTTCCTCCGAGACTGCTGGTGGGGGGATGTGCTGGTCGTGCTGGTGCTGTGACCAGATGATCTGAGATCTTCCGCCGCTCGCGATTTTCCTCTGCTTACCCATGCTCGCCGCCCCCCCCCCCCCCCCCCCCCCCCCCCCCCCCCCCCCCCCCCCCTCAGCCGACCGAGAACCCCTTGCAGTGTTGGAGTACACTACAAGTATGCCTCGCAGGCGATGTTACGTCGAGCGGGTAAGGCGGTTGATCTGAACCGAACCCTGCCTTGCCCTCCTCGTCCCGTGTCGGTAATTGTTGATGTTGGATTCGTTATTACTGCCGGTGCTTTTGTTCCATTCCTTGAGTTTGCGGGTTGTGTGTCGCAGGTGACGGGTCCGCCTGGTTCTCTTCAGCGTGAGGTAGGTAACGGAGGGCAATGTTTCTGCGTAAATGGCACCCTTTCATCTCGCCTAAATTCGACGCAGGGCGGATGCCTTAGCGCTTTTGAGGATTGTATCGAGACAAGGGAGGAGGAGATGCGCGGCTGTGTGGTGGTATTGTATATCACTTTTTTTTTTTCGGGTCAACCGCTTGCAGGTGTTGTTGCGACAGTGTCAATGTCTTTTCTTTGCTCCGAGCAACGCGGGAGGCTATATTGCCAAATTCCGGCTGGGAGGGTTTCCGGGTGTACTTGTTTTAGTTTCACTGAGCTCGAGGTCGCGATGTGGGAATTAGATGTCATCTGGGACCCCGTGCTAGTTCTGAGGTGTGAAGACCCTGGAATGTAAAGACGCTCGCCAGATGAGAGCTGACTACCGACCGATAGCTTACATCTCAGATCATGACCACCGAGTCGCAGTATAGATCAGTACGAGGCGGAACCAGCTCAACTAGAAAAGGTCCATGGAAGAGAGATCGTCCATGTGCCGGCAATGAGGGCGAGAGAAATTGCGTAGCCCTTCTGGACCCCTAATTCGCCAATGCCGAAAAGGAAAGTGAGATGTGCCAGCTAGTATGTACATACGTGGTATAAGCTGAAAAGGGGGGGGGGGGGGGGGGGACGGGCACNNGGAAAAGGGGGGGGGGGGGGGCGAGACAGGACACAGACATTGACGCGCCGGCGTTTAGGTGTCCAAGAATATCAACACGCTTCAAGAGGAGTAGGTTAGTCCGCGTCCGTGGGCGCGAGGAAACACGACGCCGGGACTTGGGGAGTGGAAATTTGAAGAATGGGATTCGTGTGAAGAAGCAAGCGAAAAAAAAGGGAGCAGAGATTGCCAGCCGGGCTGACGGTATCGAGTGGCGTCGAAACGGAGCCGCCGTGGGTGTTGGACGTTGGTGCGGTAGGAGTGTATTTTGAACGCTGCGGCTACGTTCCGCGGTTCACTCCATGGTTGAAACTGTCGTTCGGTGATCTCTAGCAACTACTTCCAACCCCCCCTTGACTGCCGCCGAAGGGTGTGTGTCGAATTCCACGTCGAGTTGGTGAGACTTGGCGGCGTCTAATTCAGGTACGGTCAGGCGTATGCGCGGGCACGGCCACGATAGTTACTACGACAGACGCTTCATTGTTGACGTCGATGACATTTCACGCGACGTAGGCATCGTTGATGTGCGCTAGAGGGGGTGAGTATGAGGGAATGCTCACGTCGTCTGGCATGTATCGGACCCCTTTTTTCAAATCAAAGTGACACCGTTTCCCCAGAAAGAGCGAGCTTGTCGCAGAACTTGACAGCTCTCGTCATGTTGATGATCAGCTGAGAGGGCGAGCGAAGAATGCAGTGCTCCCTCCACTTTAAAGCGTGTTTTGTCAATCTGTTTCCCTAGATGGACTTCGTTTCCGATGCGTCTGATGTGTCTTTTTTGCCTCCCGTCTATGTACTCTGTGCTCTTGAGACGAACTTAGATTGCATACGCCAGTGGCGAACCTCCACGGGCCACGGAGAAACCTCGTGGGGAACTTCGCTGTCCTTCGTCTTTGATGGCTCCCCCTAACGGTAAGGGGCGCAGTAGTGTGCTGCATCACGCAGGTACAAGTCTTTTTCAACGTGGTTCTGTGGTGATCTCCATCTGTTCTTGGTCTCCATGCGAAGCCGGCGCGTTTTGAAATCATTTCGAGAAATGTGTTGAACCTGAGCCGAATCGTCAGGGGCGCTGCAGCTCTTTCGCCCGACGAACCGAAGCCAGAAGGACGAGGTATCAGCTTGATGACCTAAGCCGCTTGGAGATGTCTTATCATCACGTGCCTTCGCGACGTAGAGTCAGCAAAGGTACGTACAACGCGAAAGTACCTTTCGACGAGGGCCCCGTCTTTTTTTTGTCGGGTGAAGCGTGGTAGAACATCGTCACCGAACGTCTGTGTCCTCGACGGCGTGCTATTTGTTCACTCACCGCAAATTCAACCACTGCCTAACGGAGTCCAATCCAGACAAGCGCTGATCGACTTCGTATGCGAAGCCTGAACTGTTGACTCATCGGCAAAGTTGGACGCCTCCATCGTCATAACTGTCATCTCTTCCTCTCGGTGACTCTCCACGCCAAGGCAGGCCTCGGATGATCAGGGTCCTGAAGTAGACAGGCATTGTCATCCTCACACGCACAGAAGTCCATCGTCCGCTGCGTGAATCGGATACATCGAGATACGCGCCGGCTGCCGCAGATTCCAAGTTCAGTCGTCACACGTCTTCACGCATCACTCACACCACAGTCTCCCGAATCACGATGGGCACCCTTGAGCTCCACGTCTGGGGCCCGGCCTTTGATCTGCCATCCATCGACGCCGAGTGCCTCGCCGCCATCGCATACCTTCACACAGCCCTTCCGAGTTCTCAGTGGCGTCTGGTTGCGAGCAACGACCCTGCAGTACACTCATCGCGTAGGTGACTTTCTTGACTGGAACATCGTCACACTCCCACTTACACACCGACCCGTTTCCTACTCGTATCATACCCACACCCCCTATTCGCATACCCCAATCTCACCATCATCACCGTTGTCGTTGTCGTCGTCATCCGTCATCGCATGAGCCTCACGCCGTTACACCATCCCACGCGATCTCGGATCAAACACACAAAGAACATGCCAAAACGAGACAAAGACACCCCCTTCGTTCCACGCGTTGCAGCACAGCCCTAACACGCCAACAGACCGCCTCCCCGCCCTCAAGGCAAACGGCGCCTGGGTAACGGGTTACGCCTCCATCGCCTCGCACCTGCGCTCCCTCGCGCCGTCGTCTCCCTCCTGGGACCTCGACCTCGACTCGCGTCTCACCCCCCGGGAGCGCGCAGACGCCCTCGCCCTCACCGCACACGTCGAGTCGCGCCTCGCCCCGCTGCTGGACGCCTACCTCTTCGCCGACCACGACAACTGGTCCGCCGCACTCCGCCCCGCCCTCAGCCACGTCCTCGGCTTCCCGCTCAGCTGGACCGTGCCGGTGTTGCTCCGGAAGCAGGCCGTCGCTCGCAGCGCGCCCCTGGGCGTGAACCTGGGTGGCGATGACGACGACGACGACGAAGAGGACGCCAAAGCCGGTCAGGGGGCACTAGACCGCGCGATCAAGTCCCTCCCCACGTCGAGGCAGAAGAGTGCCATGGAGGAGATGAAGGCCAAAACGGCACGCGGCATGCGTCTTCACTCCGTCACCGTCGACATCCTCTCACCCCTGGAAGCGCAGCGGAGATCCGGCGAGACGACGCCCGGGTCAAAAACCCGCTTCTTCGACGGCGAAATCCCCACGTCCCTCGACTGTCTCGTGTTCGGCCATCTCGTCCTCGCGCAGGCCGTCGGCGACGCGCCGCAACCCTGGCTCCGCAACATTCTGGCCAAACAGTTTCCGCTTTTACACAACATGACACTGGACCTCCGCGAGGCGTGTCTGACTTCCCCCGGCGCGCTCCCCTGGGCCCCAGCCCCCGCGTCCTCGCTCCGCACCGCGGCGCGGTTCCTCGATAACGTGCTGCAGTTCACGCCCAACCTCGGCGCGCTGTACCTCTCCGAGTGGCGCCGCAGGGCCGAGACAAAAGCACAGGGCGTCGCGGACCGGAGAACGCTGGCGCTTGCCGGGAGCGTGCTGGCCGCGGGGTCGGCGCTGGCGTACGGCGCGTTTGTGTACCGCGGCCTCCCGCCCTGGGGCGCGCGCGTGCAGCAGTGGGACGCGGAGAAGAGGGGCCTCGGCAGGTTCGGGGAGCTGGGGGCCATGTTGGACTTTTCGTTTGGGCTTGCGGATGAACCGAGGGCGAGTCCGCGTGCCGATGCGCGGATGAGCGTGGACTGAGGTGCTGCCGCTGACGTTGATGTGTGGAACATGCGATGAACCGGGAATGCAAAGGTGTGAGCATGAGACTGTCCGAACAAGCAAATATCAAAAGCCGGGTGAAAGCGGGCTGTAGTTCTGTACAATATTGTCTAAATTATTCCGACAACTACTTTCTTTTTGAAAACGCCGTTTGATGCTACCATACCCGCCGCGCACTGCTAGTAGTACAGCAGCTCACAGTTGTGAGCAATATACAAGTAAAACGCAAGAAACAAGCGTTGAATGAACCATCGTCTAAATCTGCCGAATCTCCTTGCCCACCATCTCGGGCCGTTCCACCTCCCACTCGTCCCTCAACACCGCAAACGTCAGGTCGCTCACCAGCAAACTCTGCCCCAGACTCCAGACGAGGGTGATGGCGTAAAAGAAGTTTGCGTTGCCGCTGCCGGCATAGATCCAGAGGTGGTAAAAGGCCGGGCCGAGAAAGGAGGCGTACATGATGGTGGCGACGCCGACGAAGGTGTACCGCATCAGGGGGAACACGTGGCGGAAGAGCGGCAGCATGGAGAGGAAGAGACCCGTGTCGGCGACGGAGGGGTATGGTTTGAAGATGGCGAAGAGGCCGAGCAGCAGGGTCAGGACGACGAGGGGTTGGGAGCGCAGGCGGAGGGTGAGGGGCATGACGTACGACGCCATGTGGAGCCAGAAGACGGCGAGGAAGAAGGCGCGGAAGGAGTCGAACATTTCGATGAAGAAGTACCACCACAGCCCGACGTTGGGCGTGAGGTCGTTGAGGGAGAGCTGGGCGCCGTAGGTGCTCCGGAGGAACGTCCACGAGTTGCCGGCGAGGAGGTAGGACATGAGGAGGAGGGCGGAGAGGGAGGCGGCGACGACGAGGAGGTGGGTGAGGATGAAGGGGGCGATGGGGGACGAGGGCGAGGTTCGCGGGTGGCGGTCGTGGGCGAGGAGGACGAGGGGCGGGAGGAGGAGGAGCGGGTACATTGAGAAGTAGGAGGCGAAGGAGAGGGCGACCATGGAGCCGAGGGAGGCGCCCGAGATTGCTTTGGCGATGGCGTGGAGGATGGCGCAGGTTGAGAAGATGGATATTGAGCGGCCGATGCAGGAGGCGATTGCGAAAGGGTTGAAGAGGTAGCTGGAGGGGTGGGTGTTAGCTGGTTGTGGTGAGTTGGATGTGGTCAGAGGCAGGAGGTTATTACAGCGAGGCGACAGCCAGACCACTCCATCGCTTCGCACGACGTGGTGATGTGAAGAGGCGCGAAGATCCGGCCTCGCCCGAGTCGGCAATCTTGGCGAGAGCATCGGCGCACAAGAGGTCGAAGGCGATATAGAGCAGGTACGTAAAGATGGGGAGCGACTTCGGGTCTGGTAGGAGGGAGAACAGCGGCAGGAAGAGGGGCGCCTGGTGGTAGACGCCGCCATCGTACGGCGATACGTTGTGATTGTAGAGGAAGAGGCCTTCTTGGACTGCGATTGGGAGGATGATTAGCTGATGCCAGTGCGAAAAGGGGCTTGAGTGGAATATGGACTTACGTCGCTTGAAGCTCGTCACGGGGGTCGAGATCTCGACGCGACCAGTGAGTAGATCAGGCAGGCCTGGGAATGCGACGAAGAGCAACAGACGCAGAGCTGCCGCGGCGACGTAGACGCCCGTCTTGTTACCTCCCTGAGTCATTGTGCTGGACATCTTTCAGTCCATGACCCGAGACGAAAAGGCCGGAGGAGGAGCCCGTGGAGATCGTGATCGGCGCGCGGAGCTCGAGAGGATCGGTCGCGGTCGTTGGACAACTCGGAGCGGGAGTTCGGGATGAGAGAGGTGGGATGGGACGGAGGTGGATGGGGTCGCAATGGATTGACAGGACGGGGATGACACCTGGCTTGGACCGGACCGGGGTAGCTGTCTCGATAAGGATAAGTGAAGCGGTAAGATAGTGAGGAAGAAGATTTGCATCCGAGTTACACCCGGCGGACGCTGGAGTTTGTCTCGGTCCACAGCGCCATTGCCATGTCCTTCAGTGGGCAAAGGACCTGTATTTGTGGTGGTATTTCTGATTAGATAACAGCCACCAATCATGCCTTATCTCGGTACAGCTGCGGGTCCGCTAGTCCCTTTCTGTCAGCCACTGAGGCGGTCAGCTCCTGGCAGAAAAAATCAATGGAAAAAAAAGTTGAGACTCTACTGCTAAGGTGCCCCGCCAGGGCCAGAGGTGAAGTTCTCGACAGCTTCTTGAACAATACTCGTTCGCTACCCGTCAATTACCAACCACAACCGTCAAGATGGGCAAGATCAAGAAGAAGGGACAAGCCGGAGCGGCCAAGAACTACGTCACCCGTAATCAGGCCATTCGCAAGTTGCAAATCAGCCTGCCCGACTTCCGCAAGCTCTGCATCTGGAAGGGAATTTACCCTCGTGAGCCGCGCAGCAAGAAGAAGGTTTCCAAGTCGTCCACCGCTTCGACCACCTTCTACTACGCCAAGGACATCCAGTACCTCCTGCACGAGCCGCTGCTGCAAAAGTTCCGCGACCAAAAGGCCCTCGAAAAGAAGATCTCCAGGGCTCTCGGCCGTGGAGATGTCGGTAGCGCGAAGAGACTCGACAAGAACGCCGCCCGCTCCGATGAGACGGGCAAGCCGAGATACACCCTCGACCACGTCATCCGCGAGCGCTACCCGACCTTCATCGACGCCATCCGCGACCTCGACGACTGCCTGTCCATGCTGTTCCTGTTCGCCAACCTGCCCTCGACCTCGTCCGTTCCCGCCAAGATGATTGCCCGCTGCGAGCGCCTCGTCCACGAGTTCCAGCACTACCTCATCGCCTCCCAGAGCGTGACCAAGTCCTTCCTGTCCATCAAGGGCATTTACTACCAGGCCAACATCCAGGGCGAGGACGTCTTGTGGCTGGCTCCCTACAAGTTCAACCAGAGGGTCGTAGGCGACGTCGACTTCCGCATCATGGGCACCTTTGTCGAGTTCTACATGACCCTCCTGGGCTTCATCAACTTCCGCCTCTACACCTCCCTCGGCCTCAAGTACCCTCCCAAGTTCGACCAGACCAAGGACGACCAGGCCGGAGAGCTCGGCGCCTTCACCATCGAGGGCCAGAACCTCGCCGTCGCTGAGAAGGAGCAGCAGCAGACGACCAACGGAGAGGCCGAGCACCAGGTCGACCCCAAGACCCAGGCCGAGGTGAACAAGGTGCTGAAGAAGCTCAAGGACACCAACGCCGGTGACGAGAAGACGGATGAGCAGACCGAGACCAACGAGGAGTCGACCGAGGCCATCGACAAGTTCGAGCCCGCGGCCCCCGGCGGCGACGTCCTCCCCCAGCCCGAGCACTCGAGCACCGAGCGCGGCAAGCTGTTTGCCAACTGCACCTTCTACCTCTCCCGTGAGACCCCGAGACAGTCTCTGGAGTTCCTTCTGCGGTCGTTCGGCTGCAAGCGCATCGGCTGGGACGCCGTCCTCGGCGAGGGTGCCTTCACCACCAACGAGCGCGATCCTTCCATCACCCACCAGATCGTCGACAGGCCTCAGGTGTTCGCCGCCAACGAGGAGACGGAGGACAACCAGACGGCGCAGAAGCTGGCGCCCAACCAGCGCATACCCGGCAGGACATACGTCCAGCCTCAGTGGGTCTGGGACAGCATCAACGAAGAGGAGCTCAAGCCCGCCGACCAGTACGCCCCCGGCGCGCAGCTCCCTCCCCATCTGAGCCCCTTTGTCAGGCAGGTGCAGGGTGCCTACGACCCCACCGTCCCTCTGGAGGAGCAGGAGCCCGAGGGCGAGGCTCTCGCCGACAGCGACGACGAGATGGAAGTCGACGAGGCGGACGCCGGCGACATGGACATCGCCGGATCTGATGACGAGGACCAAGAGGACGCCGAAGGCTCCGGCGACGAGGACGCCCCCGCCGACGAGGAAGAGGTGGCGTCGGACGACGAGGACGCGCAGCGCCAGGCCGAGCTCGAGGCGGAACTCACGGGCGGCAAGGTCAAGGCCAAGGAGACGAAGCCCAAGACCAAGAAGGAGGCGGCGCGCAAGGCGCACGCCAAGAAGGAGGCCGAAAAGACCGAGGACCTCGAGCGCGCCAAGGGCATGCTCAGCAAGAAGAAGAGGAAGCTGTTTGAGCAGATGCAGTACACTAATAAGAAGAAGAGCACCGAGGACGAGAAGCTCAGGGCGAAGAGGAGAAAGATGGAGAAGGAGCTCAACAAGAAGAAGGCGTAAAATGAAGAGGAAACAGAGGCCAGGTGGATGGCTGGCATTTTGCTGTAGATTGTACTAGGCGTTCGTTATACCATTTTCGTGGTGTTGGGAAAAGAAATGCATTGTTTAAACTCTACCTGATCTTAATATTGTGAATCCTGTGCCTTCCTACTATTGTTTAGCTGGTGAAATATCTGTTTCTGCTACTTTGTTTCTTTCTCCGGTGCTGTCGCAAATGATGATACAAGTTCGGCGTTGAATCTTGTCAGTGGGGCCGATTTTTCCTTCTTCACCTCACTTTTATGCCCACCACCCAACGTCATTCGTCACATTGCTCTTCCATCCTTTATCTCGACTACAAGTTTTTCTTTGCAAGATTCTTGTTGACTGCATGAATAAAACTTGAATTCAATCTACGAACAATAAGGCGAAATGACAGCCAAAGATGAGGAATGGGACCTCGACAGCGATGAGATTCGCTCCATCGACTCAGAGGAACTGTACGAGAACAGACCGAACCGCTGGAAGGGCCATCCCTCAACGTGGAACGCTTACACGGAGGAGGAACGCTTCCTGCACCGCTCTCTGGAGAAGATTCGCAACCGGAACCTCTCTGCCCATCTCTACAACGTCTTTGCGCTGAAAAATCGTGCGACGCTCGCGGACGCCTCGAAAGCAGCAAAGCCTGCGCACGCAGAAACAGATGTACAGCCTCATCCCGTACCCCGAACGTTCGATGTCAACAGATACTAACCTCTTACAGGAGGCGAAAGAGGAAGCCGAGGATCGATTTCGCAACTGGAAACCGCCCAACCGGTGGACGGCCTGGCCGATGAATGTCAAGCACGTCCCTAGCGACGACTTCATGAAAGAAACGCACGACGAGGATGACGACTACACGACCCGCGCCGAGGCGCCACAGATGCCCAGCACCGCCCTCGAGGAAGAAGTCACGGCGGCCATCTTGAAGCAGGCGAAGGAGCGCTTCATGCGGAGGCAGAAAAGGTACGAAGCGAAGCAAACGGCGAGGGCGAACTCTGCCCCAGAAACCACGGCCGCGTCGTCGCCGTCTGCCTACTCTGCGCCCACCACCGACGCAGAGGAAATGGGAGAAGACGCGCAAGAGACGAATGCACCTCAACAGGCCGCCAGGACGTACGAACCCGTCGTCTCCGCCGACGACGAACTGTCGACGCGCTTGCTCCGCCCGTCG
Organism: Colletotrichum lindemuthianum; assembly: GCA_001693025.2. NCBI lineage: Eukaryota > Fungi > Ascomycota > Sordariomycetes > Glomerellales > Glomerellaceae > Colletotrichum > Colletotrichum lindemuthianum. Next base: position 65,195 of record MASP02000350.1, read on the forward strand.
GTGCGCCATATCCTCACGACACTGGACAACACGCTCACCACGTTGCACAACGCGCGACTGGCGGGGCTGAGCTACATGACAGACTCGTCCGCCTCGGCGACAGACGTCTCGGATGCCTCCGAAGCCGAAAGCATTTCCTCCGTGCCGTCCGTTAGGCGTAGCAGATCCGGCAGACCGCGAAGTAAGGCCCCGCGCACGCCGCCGCCGCCGCAGCCCACACGGAGTCGCAGCGGTTCGAGGCGCGGACGCCCGCGTAAGGTGCACACGCCGCTCCCTGGCGAATCGGAGCGTGACATGGTGATTCGCATCGCGCGAGAGCAGAAGAAACGCATCCCCTTCTCCTCGGACGAGGAGGGGGTGCCGGTGGAGGCGCCGGTACAAGCGCAAGATGTCAAGCAGAGCATCGAGCAGCACGACACCGAGGGCGAGGAACCCAGGTCGTCTTCGCCCCGCAAGAAACGCGAGCCCGTACCGCCGGAAAATAAGATCAAGTGGCGGGAACACATGCTGGGACAGTGGGGTCTCCGCGACTGGAGCGACGTCATGGGCGCGGCGGCGATATCTGGGTTCAAACCGGAAGTGATTGCCCGCGCGACGCAACGGTGCGCGGATCTCTTTGGGCAGGGGATGGACATGCAGACGCTCCACGAAGGGCCGGCGGTTAAAGGCCCCAAGGCGCGGAGGGTGCGGTATCTGCCTTCACAGTATCCTCGCGAGGCACTCGAGTCCAGTTCGGAGGATGAGGAGGAGGAGAAAGAGACGGTTGTTGTCGTGCGGCGAAGACAGCGGAGCGCGGGACGTGACAGCGTGCCGCCGCCCAGCGGTTCCGAACGAGAGCGAACACCGGGCACACCGAGCAGAGGGCGCAGTTCGTCCCGGTCGTCATCGGTAGGTGTGTTTTACTGCACCGTTGCGGGATGTCCCCGCGCCGAGGAGGGGTTCGGCAAGAGGGCGAACCTGGAGCGGCACGTTGCGAGAGTCCACCCCGGGCGGAAGGTCGAGGTGGACGAGGAGAGCGACGGGGAGATGTTTGGCGCGGTGCATGTTGACGGTTTCATGAAGCCCATTCGCGCGAGGAAAGGTTGGCGCGCCGAGGACACGGGAACGAGGAAGCGCAAGAGGCATTATCGTGGGCGAAGGGTGGGAAGTGAGACGAGCGGTGGCGAGGGAACAAGCGCGCCTGAAGGGGGGTTTTATGATTCTACATGATCATATGGAAGTACAGCACAAATTGAAGAGTAGCTCCTCAAGAGGTCTTCTTCAAGCGGAACTGTCGCTCGACTTCCTCTGCAAAGGCACCGATGGTATCGAACCGCCACTCAAACGCAACATCACCCTTCAACTCTTCATAATCCCCGCCAACACCGTGATCCCCTCGCACCTCTCCCCCGCGCGAGATCCAAACGCTGCGCAACCCGAGCTGCTTCGCGGGAACGTGGTCCGCCGTCAAACTCCTCGCGACGTGCAGCAGTTCGCCCTCGTCCGCATCCACACCCAAATCCTCCTTTGCCCGCGAAAAGAGATGCGCAAAGTTGCGGTGCGAAGGTTTATAGCTCCCAATGTCCTCGGCAACATACACCCCGTCAAACACGCCCGCAAACTGCGCCAGCGTACCCTCCATATTCGCGCGGTCAATGTTGGACAGGATGATGAGCTTGTAGTACCGTCTGAGCACCTCCAGCCCGGCGCGGGTATCGTCGAACGGCGCCCACGTTCCCGGCAGCTTCGCGAAAGTTTCCGCTTCCTCGTCCGACACGACGGCGCCGGTTGCCCTTGCCAGCGTCCCGAACGAGCGCGCGAGGTTCCTGTCGTACCGCATCCCCGGGTCTGATTGTTCGAGTCGCGTGGAGAGGGTGTGGAAGTGCCGCGCCAGCAGCTTCGGATCTCGCGCCTCGGGGCTGGAGGCGGGCATGTCGGCGAGGATGGGTTGTAAGCCGGCCAAGAGCCCCGATTCCCAGTCGACGAGGGTGCCGTAGCAGTCGAAGGAGAGGGCTTTGAAGGTTGTCAGGTCCGGGATGGCCATGTCTGATGGGACTTTTGCCAGGTGGTCAGGATAAGTTTGATGGGTATTGTTTAGAGAGGAAATACACACTCTCCAGGGGAAGCTTGCAGAGATGAAACCGCCAAAAGAGAGAAAACAAAAGTGTTCCGTGTTCTTATACGATTTGCGATGTCGAGAGGTGAGCATGGGAGGCAAAATCTCACAAGGCGTGGATGACGAGCGGGGAAAGACGTACGCCGTTTGGAGATCCGTATGTCGTGGTAGCTGGCTGACGAAATGCTTTACTCTCCGGCGAAACCAACAATCTGACACCTGACAGACACTGCAAGGCAGACAGGTAACATTACTTGTGTGTTGAAGCGTTCAATTAACAGAAAACAAGGGTATCAGAAATACCAATAAGCCTACACCAAACAACTTGCCCACCCAACCCATAACCAGCCATGTATTATGTACAGTTCGACCAGTACCTCTGTGTAACTCCATAATCTGGACACCGCCGTTGCCAAACAATCGATCCTTTCCAATGACCAAATCTAGTTCAAGCGAGGACTCTTCCTGCGGGGCCCGAGGCTGTGCGAGAAAGACGAGGGCGGCACGTTCTCCCGTCCCTCGGAAGGGAGCAGGGTGGACTGCTTGCGTCCCTTTTGCGGCGGCTTCATCGAGCTGCGCTTGTTGAACAACAGGGGAGCCGTGTGCTCGTTGATGGACATTATGCTCGCCGAGGGGTCAAAGGTAAGGTTGCTAGTCGTGTTAGGGTTGACTTCCCGCAGGCTCATATTGAAGGGGGGCATCTCCGAGATCATGCTGAGGGTCGACATACGGGTCGAGACCCGCGCTGGCGGCGAGCGGTGGAGGTCGAGATCCGGAAAGACCATCGACTCGTTGGTTGGCTTGGTTGGCGTGGCTTCTTCCTCGAGGTCGGCGAGGAGACTGTCGTGCGCTTCTGTCCTGGGAAGGTCGGTCGGGTACTGGTACTGGATCTTCATTGGCGTCTCTCCCGTGGGACGGTACTCCTTGATGTTGGTCGTTTCAATGTCCTCGCGGAGGCTGCTCAACGGCTGGCACAGCTGCTGCGTGAGCGGCTCCAAGCCCTGCTGCATGTCGGTCGTTTCAGCATCCATCTCTTCACCGAGGTTCTTGACCCGGTCAAAGGTAACCTTGAAGTGGTCCGAGATGTTATCGAAGGACTTCTCCACTGTTGCAGACAGGCCCTCCATGGACTCGCCGTGGCGCTCGTGGTGCGAGGCGTTCTCCGATCGAGCGCGAGTGACAAAGTCATCCAAAGCCTCCATCTGGACGTCCAGGTCTTTGAGCTGCTCGTCGACGACGCGGACCGTCTCGGCGTGAACCGACTTGGTGGTCTGTTGGATGGCAGTGCTGTGCTCGTTTGCAGTCTAAAGGTGGTTAGCCAGCGTCCGCCACTGAGCGCTGCTTGCTACTTACGTTCCAGTCATCCTTCAACTTGGTCTTCATGGTCTCGCGGGACTTGGCCACATCCACCAGAAGCTCGCCCTCCTTGGAATCCCAAGCGTCCATGTCCTCAAAGTACTGAGCCGCGTTGCCCTGCAGCGACGTGTTCGAGTCCTCGACGCTCTTCTGCAACTGGGCAGTCTTCTCGGCAAGCCTAGTCTCCTGCGTTTCGGCGTGCGCATTGATGAGACCTGTGATTTGGGACAGCAAGTTCTGTCGTTCCTGTGCCGCCTGTTTCCTCTCGTTGTCCAGCACCTGTTGCATCTGGGTGGAAATGGTCGCGTTCTGCTCAACAATGGCATCGGTGGCGCTCTGTAACTGTTGCCTCAATCTGTCGGACTCGCTTCTCTGCTCGGTAATCTGCGTCGTGAGCTGCTCAAAGACGCCTTTGAACTCTTTGCCCAGGGAACTGTACGAGGTGTGAAGCTGCGACGGTGTTAGCTGTGGCCATTCGGTGGCAAATACCGCCGACGTACCTGATCGTGGAGAGTTCCAAGCTCGCTGAGAACATCAGCGGCGATACGTTCCGCAGCTGCGGCGATCGCGTTGAGACTCTCGCCCACCTGCTGCTTCACCGTGTCACGGACGACCTTGATCTCCTCGAGAACATCGTCCATCTCTTCCTTGGACTTGTCCTTCTGCTCCAAGAGCTCCTTTCGGGCCTCGCCAAACGACTCAAGCTGCTCGTCCAAAAACTTCTGCGTCGAAGACAGCTTGTTGAGCTCCTCGCTGACAAAGGCAGTCATGCGCTCAGAGATGTCGTCGAGATTCTGCTGTTGCTTGTCCTGAAAGTTCTGGACTCTCCGCTCCACCAGCGTCGTCACCTCGGAGACCTCTGCCTGCGCAGTGCCCCAGGCGCTTCGGTTGATGGACTGGAGATCCGACTTCCTCTTGTTCTTGGCGCGGAGTCCGTCGACGTCGCTGACAGTCTTTTGCAGCGTAGCAATCAGCTCACCGCCAACTTCGACCAGCTTCTCCTCGGTCTCTTGGTGGGCCTTGCGGAGATGAGTCTCTTGAGCCAGACTCTTGCGGGTGGCTGCGAGGACAATATCGGTCTGGTCCAGAACGCCTTGGGTCTCGTCGAGTTGCGCTTTGGTGCCCTCGTGTTCCTTTCTCAAACCCATGAAGCTGGAAGTCAGGGAAAAGAGCTCCTGGACCTTGTTCTTGAGGTTGTTCTCCAAGGTCTCCATCTTGGCGGCCTGCTCCTCCATGACGATTCGTCGCGATTCGCTCTGTGCCGTCATTTCCTCGTACGAGTCGTTGGAGAGGTACACACCATTGCGCTGCCGAGTAGTGATGAGCTCGCTCTTCAACCTCTCAATCTCGGTCGCAAAGTCTCTAAGCAGTGCCTTCTTGTTGATCATGGCGTTGAGCTGGGGCTTGTTGCGGATGTTCTTTGCGCGGAAGGCGTAGTCGAGCGTGGAGATGGTCTCCTCTAGGTTGCTCTTCGCGGGCGAAACAGTCGCGATGATGCACGTCTTGGTGCGTCCACCGAGGGAATCTTGGAGGAGTCGCGTGAGCTTCGACTCCCGGTAGGGAATGTGCTGGCTGCGGTCGACCAGGGCGTTAATGACTCTGCCCAGGGTCAACAGACTCTTATTGATCAAGCCGGCCTCGGCGGCGCGCTTGTTCTCGGCGCCGGATCGCTGAATGTTTTCGCTACCGGCCAAATCCACCAAATTCAGCTTTCCAGCGCTGACGTAATCTTCGCCGCCATCCTCGCCCTTCTTACGGATGTATGCCGTGATGGTGAAGACGGTGTGACTCCGACTACTGAGGTCATTGCACTTGGTCGCGGCAACCTGACGCCTCAAGCTTCCATCTTGAAGAACCTTGATTCCTTCAGTCGAGGTGCGAATGTGCCTCTCTTCCATGCCCTGGACCACCGTTGTTTGGTGTCCCCTCCTCGACGTGTCGTCGTAGATCTTGAGCTTGGGGCCGTCATCTGGAGCGATGAGGTCGCGCAGCTCCTCGTTATAGAGTTCGATAAAGGAGCACTTGACGCAGCTCTCGATTTCGTCGGTCTCGACTTTGTTGAAGAGGGCTTGAAGCACTCTCGGGATGATGCCAGCATCGTCGGACAAGAGACCCAGAGTCTCGGTCATGTCACCGGACATGGTGTAGGTCTTGCCGGTGCCGGTCTGGCCGTATGCGAAAATTGTGCAATTGAAGCCGGCAAGCATCTGCCTAGTGTCAGCAGAGCAATGCCAAAGTGCGGACAGATAGGACCTACTTCATCGAGGATTGGCTTAACGACGTCGTCAAACACCATGCTCTGGTCGGCTGCGGCAGAGAAGACGCGGTCAAAGTTGTACGTCTTGTTGCTGAGAGCGTTGGCGCCTAGGGACAGGTCGACCTTTGTGCCCTTGGCGCCGTCGGCAGCGACGACGACGGCACTATTCTCACGAACCTCGCGCTCATTGCGTCCTCTGCACCGCACGACGACATTGATATTGGTCTCCTCCCCGGGTGTGTCAAAGTCGTAGTCGCGCTCTTTGCGCTTGGTAGCTGTAGTGGCAATAGAGGCGACGGAGTCGGCTGGAGAGGTCGCGCGACTCCTCTCGATCTTGGAGGGACCGTTTTGGTAACGAAGGTTAGAAGGGCGCGTTGTCGTTGTGCGCAAGCTCGGGCGGCCAGCGGCGCCAGTGCGGACGTTGGACGAGGCAGACGTCCTCGTCAGCTCCCTTCTGGAGCTCATGTTGAGTGTGTGGTGGTTAGTATCAGACGTCGACGATGGTGGTAAAATGCATGGAACGCTCGATGGAGTCGACTGCGTAAGGTGAAGAACACCCTTAAGCCTAGCGAGCAATCGAAAAGTCGGACAAAGCGCCTGTGAGGGTATGTGCTGTGGATGATGTCGTTCTTAATGAGGGATGAGGAGCATGTGGTGTTGACAGGTGCCAGGGTAGGTAAATACAAACATGCGCGTTAAGTGGAGTGAAGCTCTGTGGTTGGTTGAAAGCTGCGTCTGTCGCTGTAGCAACCGCCGGACCCGCTCTTTACCTCGCTTGTTTTCCGAAATTCCTGCTGATTTTCCGCTTAGCCGCTCACCGACGCCTCTGGTGCTTAGGTAAGGTATCGGTGGCGTCGACCCACTCACCGAGACGCCAGTCGGTGAACCCGCTGCAGGTGGAGAAAACCCTCACTCAGTAGAGTCGGGTGCACTTCACAACGGAGGAGCCCACAGCCGGAAGCCGCTTCACGCAGCCATGTTGCACGACGACTTTGAAGTCGCCAGCTTATTGCTCGAATGTGGGGCCTATGATTCGCCTTGGGTCCAGAGGATAGAGTGGCAGAAACATCTCTCAACGCCCGGGTCAGGGTCAGGCTTGAAATAGTACAGCATAAGTTTTTGTACCACAAGGACTAGTGCAACCACATGGAGGATGACGGTTGGGTCCTAAACAGTTGATGTTACAATGAGACACATGAAGACAAGTGGAAGCTAAGAGCATCTGCCACAGCAAACAAACCCCCTGGGTAGGTCGAGCCTCGCCATAGGTCGACGACGTTGAACACCTTGAGTCTTCTTTGCCATAAATTTACGGTGAAGGAAGGTTAGAGTGACCCGCAGCCCGATGTCAGTTTTAGGGACTTTGAGGAATACAAGAGCCTAGCTATCCGCACCTAACACATGCCATCCGACTTCTGCCCCGGTGTCCGGCTGGATTCAACACTGACTGCATCGTGCAAGCTGTGCCAGGAACTATTAGAAGTTGCCACCATCGAAGTTAGCCAGCATAAGTTCCTGGTTTAGCGCCCGAAGACATCAGGTTGCTATTGCCGCTATAATAACAATAGCCTCGCCGCCGTTGAGAAGCGTCACATGTTGCTCTCCTTCTCAACTACCCATATACTCTTAGCGACCAGTAAAAACACAGAAAGTAGATTCCCCAGTCGAAGAGGACTTCAGGCTGTTCGCGGGCTCACCTTACCCACAGTCTTCGTGCTTCTCACACCTCCTTCTCACCTCCAGCCAACGGTTGTTGATGTGCTGACGATGCCCGTGATACCCTTCGCACGACCAGGCTCCAGCTCAGAGATCCATTCGAAGCAACACACCTGGCCAAGTTCGTCCCTCGTACTTGATGATTTTAAAGTCAGCTGCGACCTCGAACCCTTGATGTTCATAGTACCTGTGGGTAAATCATGATCATACTTCCCGTGCCAGCAAGGGAGTCAACTCACCCGACCAACTTCCTCCCAATTGCCGCTCCAAGCATCGAGATACAGCACCTTCTTTCTCTTTGAACGGCCATAATCCACAGCCTTCTGGATAAACGCCTTGCCCGCCCCCTTTCGGTGACTGGCCCGGTAGTCCGTGACCACCACGTCGAGAAAAACGAATCCCTCTTTGCCCTCTAATTCTTCTCGTATACCCTGGACCTCGAATTGAGATTTCAAGTGTCGGGGAATCCACTCCTCTCGTACAAACGCGGCTCCGACAGAAAGGTACGAGTATCCTTTTTCATCAGCAGCCCGGTAGCGGGGCTGGGTCTCGAAGCCGGACTGCCACTCCGATGTGTCGACCCTGACTTCCGCGATAAAGGTGCGCAGGGCATCGCCCTCTCCGGTCGAACGATATGCCTACGAGGTCTGGACGTCTTCGATCGTCTCCTCCGCGAAGCCATCTTTTTGGGAACACGGCGTCGAATCCCACATCTCGCGACTGCCGACTGCCTCGAGTTGCGCGAGCGTCGAGTCGAATGCTAATACGATGAAACCAGCGTCGTCGAACGCGCTTTTCGCGGGTCATATATTGATCTTCTCCATGGTTGGTGCAGCGCACAAGATCGACTTGGCGCTTTGTGCGTCCCTATCCGACCGAACGTGCGGAAAGCCAGACTGGCCATGTCGAGACAGCATTAGCAACCATTTTTTGCTGAGGTTGAATCCTGCCATATCTTTTCAGCTCTTTTCGGTCGATCTGCTACTCGGTGTAGGCGAGAAAATGAAGTCGGTCAAAAGGCCTCAAATCGTGTGAAAATCTCTTAGGTATGAACAGACCGTAGCACTTTCATGATCTGGTGTTCCTATTGATTCGTGATGATATGGCGGTAGCCAAATTATAGCTCCGCATGGTGATTGCTAAGCCGGTAGTGCGCTGGGTAAGGTAGAAAAATCTGGTGTGACATTTGCAATATGAGGACTTCCTCACTCTTGTGATACAGAGTAAAGAAAGAAGCAGATCGTGTCATTCAAGTCCAAGATACGACATCTTCCATCGGCACACGGGACCTTCCAGCGCCACTGAATGTTAGTGAGAAAGACCGAGTAAACGTCACTTTTCCCAAACTCGAAAGTTTGACATAACAAGCGCTCAACCAAGATGCCAAAACCAAGATGCTCAAAAAGCTGTCTCCGACGAGCATGCGCGTGGAAGGGGGTCAAGATGGTCCTGTATGACACCACGTCCATCCAAGACTACGGGAATTGAGCTGGCAACATTCACGACGTGAGGCGGATAGCCGCATTCCAAGAAGCTCTCTGTGTGGCTGTTGAGACATGGAAACAAAACGCCCTGAAGGTCAGTCCGTCTGCTCTGAGTGTAGGTAGGCGCCGACTGTCTCAATAGAGAAGCCAAGGGATAAGGGCAGAGAATTAGAAGGCCTGGTAGACCGGTGACCGTTCTCATTGCGGAAGCGATCGTGACCAAGCGAAATCTTGACACTTTTAAAAATCATACAGACGAAGGACATTCGGAGAGTCTGACTTAGTGTGTTTTGAAGACAAAGATTCCCTTACTGTTCAATAAAACAGGGGACTTTGGTTACTAGATGATTAGTATCACCTGCAAGAGACCTGTCTCACCTTCCATCCAGGTCTCACCTTCCCTCTCTGTGCGCGGCTGCACGGCCAACTCTCACTAGATTTGAAACCATCCTTGGCCTCGAAGATAGCCTCATTGCCTTGAGCTCGTGATCTCTGAGGAGGATATGGTATGAAGTAGGGCGAATACAGGTGCTGTTGAAGAAAAGCTGTTGATCGATAAACAAGCTCGTTAATCGACAGTATTGTATAGGGCTCCAGAAGTTGTGCAGGAAAATGGAGTCTTACCAAAGCAGGACGGAGTGAGAGTCAAGCCTGAGGCGAATGTATGGTGCTGCTTGGTCGCACGAACCCTACCGGTCCTCATACAGACCGAGGCGTCAATTAAGCCATATTCAATCGGCGAGGCCGGCTTCATCCGCGGGGCGGACGGCTATGCTCAATGCGGCAGATGCAGAGAAGCATTCAAAACCGCCCCATTTCCAAGACTGTGCTGGCAACGGCGAGCACAGAAGTTGACGAAAGCACAGTCTCCCGTATGCCACTGGATCAGGGGTATTCTATGCGTTAATCTTTCGTTGGCCATGCCTTTTCCTGAGAAAAGCTCGGGTCTGAGACCCATCCGTTCACGTGGGACGCGTTGATCAGCGGGAATCCTCGTTGGGAAATCAAAGAAGGCTAGGTCAAGCCCAATAGGAGAGAAGGATTTTTTGAAGTCGTCGGAATCCCCTTCTATGGCCTCTCACGTGGTTGTCGATGTGTCTCTCCGCACCAAGGGCGCTAACACCACAGAATGGCGATGCAGTCAGAGACCTGGAAGTCAAGTGAGTGCATACAGTAGGTGCAAGTTAGAGGAAAGTAAACCAAAAGACGCGTATTGGCAAGTAGATCATAGCCTGAAGATCCAAGCCGAATTCGAATGTGACATTGGGCAATACCGTTGGTCGGTGCCAAGCTACGTTATTGCAAAGCCTGGCCATGGTGGTAGGAAGATGAAGAGCTCATCCAGTGGGATAGACTTATGCAGAGAGCCGAGCCTTTGGAAAGGAGATAGCTAGTAGGCTGAGGGGAGTTGGTCGAAGTCATGGTAAGGTGGCGGTGCAATGACTTGTGTGCAGCCCGGGCTGAGCTTCAAGTGCCGGCAGGCCAGACAGCTGGAGTGGCAAGAAAACGACGCTTTCTCCGAGAAAGCCGTAGTGGAGGGATGGTCCAGTTGGTTGCGTGAGCTGTCCTGTCCTGTGAGGGCATATCCTTGGTGACAATGAACCACACCTGAGAAAATAGGTGAAACCTGGTGAGAGTTCGTCGACTGTGGCCCGTGTGCCTCAAGCGCACCAATTTCTCCGTGCTTTTATGAAGGGAAGGAGGCGACATGCAATGGGGAACCTGTAGTTGGCTGGCCGGAGCAAATTTGACGCAGGTTGAAGGAAGTTTCTATGCGACGGCGGCAAGGAATGCAATGGAGGACCTTCAGGTCCGGTCTCCTGCGGTAAGACTCTCGGGGTGTTCCTCGTCGCCACTACCTAGATATCCTGGATGCCTGATGTACATCGTCTCAGTCGATGGTCGCTTGCACGTTGGTTTGAGCTGCAGGCTGGCATCAAAAGCTTCAGAACGGTGGTCCCGACAAAGGTGGATTGGATGCTCCAGAGTAACTACGGAAAACCAAGATCCCTGCGTCAGTGTTCCTCCAGGTCGAATTTCACAGAAAGCTGCATCATAGACACCAAATCGAGCAAAGATGCAACCGACAAGAGCTGGCCTGATGTTCTGTACTGGCTTCAGTCTGAAGGTCGAGCTTCCAACGGCTTGGTGTGTTGGATGGGAAAGAGCATGCCCCTGCAAAACCCCCCCTGTTCCCCAATAGCAGGAACATGTGGCGGCATAAAGATACGTATTGTTCTTGCTTGCTCCAACTTCCTTAGGTAATGATGGGAAGGGTGTTGCGATGGGAAAGTTGCTCTTTCCTTTGGACTGAGGGTTGGCTGATAAGATAAGAGCTATACCCGGTGCACGACCAGATGGCGCTAACTCGATTGGCTGCTCCATATACGGCTTCTGATTGGCTCTGGCGGATCACTCTGTACTTCCGCTAACCGAATGACGTCTCAATCTGACCCAACGCCCCGCTAATCCGTTGTCACTGCTGAAGCATCACATGAACCCCTCCGCCGGACTCGTGGACTACCAACAACCAGCTGTGCTGTTTGTGCTGCCCTGCGGTGCATACTCTTCCATTCTTCCGTACAACTTCTGCAACGGATATCTGATTTCACGAGCATACGATACAAACAGCTGCGTTTTTTCATCCAGACTTTCCACTAAACTACTTGCTCAAGCATCAACTCCCTCCCGCCCTGAACACCCCGCGGACCCCACGCTGAGCTCCGGTTGCTTTTGCTGATCATGTCGCTCTTCACCGCGCAACTGCACCCAGGACGGGCTTTGGGCTTCCTCGGTTTGCATGAACCCTTCCCATGAGAATCTGCACTCGGACACTAACTCTATCGTTCTCTTCCTCAGTTCTCGGAGCATCCTTGCATGATGTGTTGACCCGATTGAAGGCCGAGCCGCAACGCTTTCCCCAGCTCGATCTCGCCTACTCCCGCGAGCAGCCTGTACAGCAGCCCGTTACCCTGACTCTACCTGCCAACGGCGTTCGTTTACGATTCGACGGTCCCGAGCAGCGCTTGCGCTTGATAGAGATTATCGATTTCACAAAGAACCATGTCACCTTCAAGGATCGCGACCTGGTCAAGCCAGCCAACGCGCAAGGGCCGCCATCGTCGCCCATCCCCGGAGAATCCAGCTCCGGCCCAACTTTCCGACACATTTACCACAGGCTACTCGGGCCAACATACGCCGGAGAGTACATCTCGCCTACTGCCGACGCCGCCGATAGCCTGGGCAACTACATACTCTCATATCCCGGTGTGGCCTTTACTTTCAGACTGGCCGAGTCCGCGTACTCACCGAACAAGGACGTCGTGTCGCTTCTTTCATCAGCCTCGAGCCAGGTGGCTACGTCCATGGCCGTCTTCAGCGGGGAGTCATGGGCCCAAGCGCGTGAGAATCTATGGACAGGTATACTTCCCAGTGTGAAGACGGTTCCTGTTCTTCCAAGAGGGAAGGATGTTGTGCCTGACGAGATATCGCTGGTCAAGATTCATGGGGGCGGTAAACTGCAGCTCTTCCGCAAGTGGACCAACTCCTCGGTGTGGATCATCCTGGGGGAGACGAGCCCTCAAGAATTGATTGCAGAGCTTGGCCCGCCAAACGCAACATATCGGAAGAATGACCAGAGAATGACAATACACAAGCTTCGGACGGCGAGCCACAGCAGGGCTCGGTCTAACGGTGGTGAGCTTGGTCGCCCAGATGACTTGACCGATACGGATCAATCGTCTGCGCACACAGGCTCAGACGACTCGAATGATGAGGCCATCGAAGAGGATATCGCCGGCAACGTGTCTGGAGAGTGCTTCTACAATTACTTTTACTTGGGGTTTGACGTGCTGGTCTCGACACCATCCCCGCCGTCGAGGTCACCTCCTGGGCAGAATGAACAGCAGATTTCGCCCAGTAAGCCCTTCGAGTCTGAATCTCCAGATCGTCTGGTCGCCACTAAGCTGGTCCTCCATGGCAACGTGCCCGGATCCTATGAGTTTAACCGGCACCGTCGCTGCCGCTGGGAGGTCAGCTACCTAGACGAAGGCAACCCGGGCCCCTCAGCCGACTCAGAGACCAAGTTCACCGAGATCAAGGAGAGACTCAACGAACGATGGAGCACCACCAACTCCGAGGAGGACTCAAGGGTTCCCCAAAGAGGAATGGTGCTCAACCGTGGATGGGGGGACAGCCCCGGCAGTAGCTGTGAGTTCCTTGGTGGATGGGAAGATAGCGGCGCCAAGAGGTTCGACGGCAGCGACGACTCGACCACGACGCTGTTCGGGTTCCCTGGACTCGTGTTTGAGGTGTTGAAGAACGATCATGTCAACACGGTCACGGTGTTTTAGGTTTGATTTGGGCATGAACCTGGGGTCAGGTGTTATGGAGGTTGTGTGAGTGTGTGGGCAGGATTGTTGCAACCACGAAGGCGAGCTGGCGGGCAGGGAGCGAGACTTGGAATTGGCTACCATATCCCTACCAAACAATGGCGTTATGCTCAAGTCCCAAAGGTTCTCCAGGCACCACCACGTTCTATTAGCTTCATCGTGAGGAGTGGCCGCCGACCCGACATGGAACAGGCCATGACGTGGCCGCCAACGGATTTCCCATTGACAAGGCTTCTTCCCCATCCACCTGCAATAGTCCGTCTGATTTTGGCCTTCATGCGCACAAGACTTGGGATATTTCAGCTTTGTCCTCGCTTTACTCGCCGGCCTGACTCGGGCTACGTTTCGGGAGTCGAGAGCATGGCTGCAAGCACCTACCATGTTGTAAAGCTCCCACAGCTACCACCAAGCTCCGAGAAGGCCGTCCGTGTCGAAGACGACCATTTACGGCGCATCGAAAACAATAAATAATAGGGATCCTCGAGGACTTTCAAGATTTTTTTTTTGATTCGGCAGAGCAACATAGATTCGCAGTCTTCTTTTCACCAAATACCCAGAGATACCCAAAAGATACCCCCATCGTCCCCCATTCCACAACATTCAAGATGAAGACCTCTCCAGCAGCCCAGAACGCCAAGCAGAACGCTTTGGCTCTTAAGCGATACCTCCCCCGCAAGCTCCGAGAGGCGGCCGAGGACGAGGCCGAGGTCGAGAAGGGCGTCGGACACGACCTCATCATTTACAGCTTCGACCGGCCGACGGGCCAGTACGGCTACACACCCTTCTCGATCCAGCTGCGCATGCGTCTTCGCCATGCCGGTATCCAGCACAAGGACCGCGCCGCCAACATCTTCCAGGCTCCCAAGCAGCGCGTCCCGTACGTCAAGCTTGCCGACTCGGACGAGCTCGTCGGTGAGGTGCAGTTCATCATCCAGCGCCTCGTGTCGACGGGTAAGCTCCCGGACCTGAACAAGGAGCTCAGCCCCGCCGACAAGGCCAAGGACACCTGCATCCGCGCCATGTGCGAGGATCGCGCCTACTTCCTCGTCGTAAGTGGTCCTCTACACGACGATAACGTGTGATGTGATGAGACTGACAATGGCTGGCAGTTGTACGAGAGATGGCGCGGCCAGTACCAGCAGATGTGGCACGACGGCCCCTTCTCGCACTTTGTCTGGGGCGCGAAGCACATCTCTACCCAGATGGCGCGTGGCTACGTCAACTCTCAGCTCTACCTGCAGGGCGTCGGGCGCTACACCGACGACGAGGTCAAGAACTTCGCCACGGACTGCGTCGAGTCCCTCAACGGATTCGCCGAGACGTCCTTGTCGAAGCTGTCGCTCGACTCCCGGGAGTCTCGCGAGCCATTCTGGATTCTTGGCGGACAGCGCCCTACCGAGGCCGACTTTGTCGCCTACGGCAACCTCGCTACCGTCCTGGGTGCTTCGGTGTAAGTCTTCGTCTTGACGACCAAGTGAGGCATGGAACGCATTCGCTGATGATTGTTTGTGTAGCAACCCTGTCCATGCGGCCCTCATCCGCGAGAAGCCCGCCCTCGTCGAGTACGTTGGCCGCATCCACGAGCGGTACTTTTCCGAGTTCAAGTCGCCTGTCCACGCCTAGTCGTTCACGCATAGTCGGTTAGGGTGAGATACCCCAATACCCCCGGGAACACTCTAGGACAGAGGATGGGAAGAGTGTTTGCTGTCGTTCTGTTTTGCTTTGGTTGTGTTCTTCTCTTGTACAAGGGTCCTGGTATACGCTGTTGGGCTTCTGCAATTGGATTTGTTGTGTTGTTCCTAAGTTGCTCGAAAAGGAAAAGAGGAAGAATTAAGACTGCTCCCGAGGTTGGTAGTGTGAGGGGTCTGTTAGGAGTAGGATACGAGATACCTAACTGAGTGATTTGTTCTTCCTAGAGCTTAATTCAAACTGCATTGCTTTCACTATTTGTTGTTTGTCGTCGCATCTGGTGCTTGGGTGTATTCTGTGATGAACTATTGAAGAGTTGTTGTAAAATTCGATGGCATCATTTCGTGATGTTGCTGTGTTCCTCTTCTCCATGTACTCAAGCGGACATCAAAGTTATCACAACGACTATGAAAGGCTTCGCTGTCTCTGGGTCGCTAATCGAGGCGTTCGCCAAGTCGACGACGTTGGGATGCCGAGCGCATGCCTGTCCAGGGAGACCCCGACTATTTCTTTGTTTGGTCACGTTTGAGGCCTTTGAGCGCAGTAGCGGTCTGATCTGCCGTGTTAGCGCGAATCGAGACCCGATTATTTTTACTTGAATGCTGGCTTAGCGTGGGTCCATGATGAGCAGGGAAAAAGTCTCGATCGAGAGCCAAAGACCATCACAGTACGACTGTTGTTCTTCATTCCGCACAGGTCGGGTTCGTATGAGTTTACCCAGTGTGACTTGAGCTGAGAAGAGCTCGTAATCATCTCTGCTCCGTCGCAAGTCACCAAAAGAAAACGAGTTGTTGTCTGCACCAGTGTATACTATGCAGGTACACATGCGAATACTTGGAGTACGTAGTACTTGTAGAGACCTGAAATAAGCAGGAGGCAGGGAAGGGTCTGCTGCAGCTCGCTTGGTACCTAGGTGAGCTCTACCGGTGTTCCCCGCCCACCTAAGCCCTGCCCCCGCTCTTTCTTTCGGACTAACACGATCTTCCGGTCCGATGATTGCCGAAAAAAGGTGGAGTGCAATTTTCCCTGGCTCCCGTCTGGGGTGGGTACTATCTAGGTACGGCCAGACGGTGAGGTTACAGTGGGTGGAGTCGGACGAAATACGCTCATTAGCGCCGTCTGCTGCGTTTACTGGGCGTGATGGTTTGTTCAGGGGCCTTTAGTGATGTCTCGTGTACCGCCTAAGGTCCATACCTACCTACCTAGGCACGCGACTTGCAAAAAAAAGCGTACACTGTAGCTACAGCGCCGCGAGTATCGCCACCGGAATCGATCGTCTTTGTATGTAAAGTGTGCGCTTTTTTTTGCAAGTCGCGTGCTAGGTAGGTTAGGTTTAGGTTCTCACCGTTGCGCTGCCGGTTTGCTGTGCGTGCTGCCACGATGCGACACTATACTATCCCCACTACTTGTATTCGATCCTTTTGCTGGCCATCAACACCAATTCCTCACCTGGCACATGTCAATGCCTTGATTTCGGCTTCGGACGAATCAGCGCCTCATCTACCCCAAAATCTTCGTCACCTACCTCACCCTGCCTTCAACCTGACAACCTTAGGTATCGTTGCTTCAACAGGCGGTCTACAGCACCCATACCCATACTCTCTCAGACTGCCAGTGCCACGCTGCGCACCCAACTGAGACTTCGTCCCTTCACATGGGATACCTTCCCTTTTGACTTTGTCTTGCATTCTCCTTCCCGCCCCCCCTTGCGTCAATCAAGAGTATCATGGCCGCCGCGGCTTGTTAACGTCCTACTTTACCAACTACAATCAACTTCACCCTGCTGTGTCCATCTATTCAGCGGATGCGTTGAACGAAGGCGACAGCGTTTACGACATCCACTACCTCACGATCGCATTAACCGCACAGACAACCGCTTCAGTCGTCCACGACATCACCACCAAACCCTCCTCTTTCGACCTTTCCCCTCGACGGCCATGCGAGCAGCCTCGACGCAATGACGGAGAAAGATGCCGCCCAGCAGCGTGCCGTCCTGACGAGGAGGCTGAGTCCACATTCCATGCCAGGCGATAGGGGCAGCAGCAGGGGTAGCTACGAGACGGGCGAGTCGAGTGCAACCGGGAGCCTCCTCAACGACACCACCCTTTTGCCTTCGCCAGACGATTCGACCGGTCGACGCCCACTGTCTTCAAGCCCGAGAGACGCCGAACGCACGGACAGATACGCGGAAAGGGACATGAAAAAGCAGCAGCGGTCTACGAGACACCGCTCCAACGGCGCATTTCTCCTCCAAGATGCTATCCGCAACGACGACGATTCCGATGCGGATCAAGGCGTGCAGCGACGATCTCCACGCAACCCGCCAACAATTCGGAGGGCAAGGGACTCTGCTAGAGTGTCGGACAGGTCAGGCTCTAGCGCTGGCCGTGATGCTGGCCTTGCATTCACCGAGGTTGAGGGGAAGGGAGACACGTCGCCTACTCAGCCCACGCATCATTTGACCGTGAGAAAACGCGATGCGGCAAACGGTCGACCCGTCTCCGGGGAGAGCTTCATCCCGCCAGCACAGTCCCAGTCTCTTGACATCGACTCGGCGCAAATCGTCAACATGGCTCTTAACCTGAGCGAGTCGCGGAGGCAGGCATCGCGAAGGATCGCTCCACAGACGGCCGTGCCGACATTGGCGCAGCTGCCCGACGCCACCACAGGTCCCAATCTCAAGAGCCACTACCAACAGCAGAGGAGGATATCACGGACGCGGTCGCCGGGCCCTGACAAGGCACTGACGCCGCGGCTGCCATCCTCTGGCGTGCTGCACAGCCCGCTGCAGGCGTCATTCGACATGAGTCGAGAGAGCACTTTCCGCAACCACTTTACTCCTTCGACTCTGGCTAGAGCGCAGAAGGCCAAGGAGCATCTCGAGCTCATGGCCCAGTACAGGCGTCTTTTGGAGCTGGTTCCCCCTATTCAACCTCCTCACTCGAGCCGCCCCACAACTGCGAGCCCACCAACATCGTCAGGGGGCATGGCCAAGATTCTCACGTACGGAAGCTCAGACGGGGTTCTGAGGCTTGGTCGGGAATACAACCCGCTGCAGTACATCAGGAACAGAAAGGTTCGCGCGCGTGAGCGCAAAGCCATCGATGGGGAGTTTCAGGGCTTCGGGGATAACTTGAAGGTTGCCGACTGGGTTGACGAGGTGGCCAAATGGGCGGCTACCGGCCAGACGAACCCCGACGGCTGCACCCTGCCACCTTTCGCAGACGCCGAGTCCATGGAGAGGCAGCTTCAGCTGGCCGCTAATGCGAACAAACCGAGACGACCGAGGCTGGACTGGTCCGTAGACCCGGCGGACTTGCTCGCAGATGCATACTGGCTGGAGCAAGACCACCACAAGCAGCTGATTGAAGACCGTCAATGGCGTCGCATATTCCCTCAGAATGCCGATCCTTACAGGCCGCTGTCCAGACAGAATGTCGAGCATGGCAGTGAGTCTGGCCAGGCGTCAGGTCGTAGGGACCACGATGAAGCGGACCCGGCAATTGACCCCAAGACTGGCAATCCAAGGCTGGCCAAGTCAGACACGGATCATTCTCACACCAGCAGCACAAGAGATCGCGCTCGCCAGAAGCTGCACGACCTTACAGGGCATAGTCACCATCGTCACAGCGCCTCGACGCACAGCCACCATGACTATTTGAGACTTGGCAAGACGTCTTTCTCGGATTTGTCTGACAGCGAAAACGAGGCCAGGATGAAGAGAGACAAGAAGGGCCGCAAGGGCACGTTGACCAGCAGTCACCAAGATATTCTAGAAAAGCAGATGCTCGAGATGATTGCCAGAGAAGCAAGGGAAAACGAGCCCATCAAAGAGGCTGGATACATGACACCAGAACAGGATGGTGGGATCTCGTCACATCCACAGTCGCGTTTGCACAGCCGAAAGGCCTCCATCACCGAGGTCAGCGAGTCGGATGAGAGAAAAAGCAAGGAGAAGGCTCGGTTCACTTCTATGTACACTCAGAAACCTGGGAGGCCCAGTCTGGAGATTCCGGTACCAGCACGACGGAGTTCCTTCGACGTCGACTCGTCTCTCCCCAACTCACCAGACGGCGCCGTTCGAGGCGATCCTTTCATACCCGCCCTCGGTGGTGATCTGTCCGCCGAATCTAGCCGTGCCAACTCGCCGACTCGGAACCCCTTCTCCAAGGTCAAGCAAATCTTCCGTGAGCGAAGCAAGGAGCGTGGCGACCGCATTTCTGAAGAACGTTCCAGCGCCGAGTATCTCGCCAGCGCTCCGAAGACGCCTTTTGACATGTCGCCCGAATCATCTGGCGAGCGCAGGTCTGTTGACCGTCGACCATCGTCGAGGAGCCCTTCGCGGAAGATGATGCAAAGCCGAACTGGAGAGAGCCACAAGTCGCATCGCAGTGTTGGTAGTGTCAGGCTACGCAGCGACGACCCCAGCATCCGCGGCATCTTCAAAGGAGGCCGCATCGACAATGCCATTCGTGGTGGAGTCTCGAAGCTCGGCGATCTCATCTGGCGTAAGGAATCGGATACAGGGGACGGCCCGTCTGAGGCGGAGGGGACGACGACTGACGAATCCGATGCTGAGCCTCGCGGTAGAAGGAGAGGCGAGACGCTTTCGAGGAACGCGTCCATTCGGAATCGGGAGCTTCGCCAGCAGAACGCAAAGAATTTTCTGGATGTCATGCCAACCTTCCAGTCTGCTTTCCCCGACAAACTGAAGGCAACCGAGAGCGAGACTGCAAACATTCAAGATGCATCACGTCCACCAAGCCGTAAGTCGCCTCGGTTTGATAGGCTCAAGCCTCCACGCATCGACATTTTGAGCGCATCGCCGACTTCGTCACCTGGCTCTGCCCAACGACTTTCCGATGTCTCCGAAGCCGAGCCATTGTCAGGCTCGAGCCAAGGAGTAAGGGGAGCCGACAAGAGACTCAACTCCATCATGGCCCTGCCGCAGGTCCTTTCACCCGATGGCATGCCGCCGTCGCAGCGCGACCGCCACTGGTCAATCTCAGCCCACAGCCCCGCGCCAGACCGGGCGCCCATGTCGAAGCGCGAAATCGCCCGTCTGCGTGCTCTGGTACTCAGTTCCGGCATCAAAGCAATGGAAATCACCCGTCGCGCCAACGAGCCCTTCCAGGTCTTCTCCAGCACACGCCGTCCGTCCCGGATAGACCTCCAAGTCGCCAACGTCTTCTGGCCCGAGGTCGCACAGCTGAGCCCGGATCCTGCTGGCCTGCGCAACAAAGCTGTGGCGCAGACTGAACTATACCAGTTCGCGGCCAAAACACTGGGGGCATCCATCCAGTGCTCCGGCCAGGAGTGGCAGAAGGCGGCCGATCTCTTCGTGTCCGACTCGGTTCCCGCGCTGCACCGTCGGGTGGAGGACGTTCGCAGAAGGGTTGCGACGGACCTGTCGGCCATGACGCGCGCGGCGGCGGACGAGGCGGACGAGACGAGTCGCGATCTCACCCTCGGGCAACGACTCAAGATCAAACACACCCTCGACGTCATTGAGACGATGACCCGGCGACGCAGGCGGAGGTTCCGCTGGGCTCGTAGGGGAGTCTGGCTCGCCGTGGAGTGGGCCCTCGTCGGGTTCATGTGGTACGTCTGGTTCGTCGTCATGATCTTGAGGGTCTTTTGGGGCATGGGGCAGGGTGTTGTCGGGGCGGTGAAGTGGCTGCTCTGGCTGTGAGTCTGGTGCTGCTTTGGTTTGGGTTATTGCGTGTGTTTTGTCTTTACGCGTACAGCCGATGGAGCAAATTCATCATTGAGTTCATCGTTCAGAAGCAGAAGAATAATTTTCCTTGGATATCGAAGGAGAGGAAGAGGAGGCTCGAAAAAGGGAGGGGATGATGATACCCGGCGGAAGAGGACGGAACAATCCCGAGTTGACAGTCACCAGTACCCACTGCTCCTTTGTGCGTATAATAGTTTCCCGTCTACTATAGCTCGAGTTGGATATTGGGGCTGGAGTGTTAGTAGGAGTTTATATACATACATAATGATACGTAACTTAGTCAATATACCTACAGTAGGTCGAGGAGAACTTGGTGAATGCTATGCTATTGAGCCTGTTGATGCGTTACGAGCTTGTGGGAAAAAAAAAGGATGACTTTCTCAGCTCCTATACAACAACTGTACAATAGCTATAGTATCAGCATGACATCATGTATGACATCATGTATGACATCATGTATATCACATCATAAGTCTGGGCCATGAAATATGCCTATATGGACACTGATTTGCTTCTTGTCATGCCCTTGACCGACAATCCGTACTAGGTGAGCGAGTTTGGACAGGGTCCGAATAGCAACATCTTCACAGCAGCGGCTGGAAAATTGAAGTACCAGCTCTGGATGAATCAAAAGTAGTGGATTGGACGAAAAGTAGAACTGGTCAGTTCTAGCAGGGCATGTCCCTTGTCAAGACATCCGGTCTACAACATGCCCAAAACTCCCTGCTCACGTTTGCACTGAATATTAAATCCTTGACATGAGGAAGACACCCTAATTAAGGTGTGAAAACTTGAAAGAAAAGAAGGCAAATGAAGCAGCTCTTGCGCAACATGCCTAGACGCACCAGCACTACAGAGGGTAGTTGGTTTACTCGATCCTCTTCTTCCCCTCCTCAGCATTGAGAAACCTTGCCGTGCTGAGACCGCGCTCATGTCTGGCTACAAAGGATCCCAGAACAGAATCTTTGGTAGCCTTGGTCATGTGCTCGTTGTAGCCCTCATTGGCCCACGGCCTTGGGTTCAGTTTCGGCCAGTTTACCTGATACGCGTAAGTATATGATCGAAATTGCAAAGGGTGAATACGGGTCTTACATAGAGCATGCCGTGGCTGAAGACGAACGAGGCAGACCACACGGAGACGGCCAGCCAGAAGAGGATGAAGAGTCGAATGGTAAGCACAGCCTCCGTCTTGGAGAAGAGTCCGACGAGAACCAGGAAGATGCCAAAGGCAAGGAGGTAAGGCACGGCCTGGATGAGGATAGGCCGGCGATCGGCGAAGATGAGGGAGCTGCCGATGTTGGCCGTTCCAGGGTGGTAGGTGCCGAGGAAGAGGTCGTACGAGTCCTGGCGGGGACCGTCAAAGAAGTTGTTCTTGAAGTAGCGGGTGATGCCAATGCGGGCATCCTGGAGGGCACCCTGCTTCGTGCGGACACCCGTACGGGTGACGTCCGTCTTCATGGCGCCGGTGCCCGAGTACGAGCACGATACGACGTCGGCATTGTCTGCCCAGAGGTTACGGAAGAGGTGCTCAAAGCCGGGGTCCTCATCACGGAAAGAGGAGCCCCGGGTCATGAGACCCATCTCCTCGAAGATGCGGTCAAGCATGTGGCGGGCAAACATGGACTGAACAACGTTGGTACGGTCCAGGCAGTCCATGCAGTTGGTGCGCATGACACTGGTCTGGTAGCTGCGCGGCTCGAGGCGACCGTCGGCGCCGGGCATGTCGACGGCGCGGAAGTAGCCCTGGGCATCGATAGCCTCCTTAAGCCTCTCGATGAGAGCATAAGCCCGGTGCATCTTCATGCCCTTGGTTTCGTGGTGGTAGTCGAAGTAGATGTAGTGCAGGCGGTCGAACTCGACGGCACGCTTCTCGGGTTGGATGGTGGTGAACTTCTCATCGGTGTAGCGGTCGCCCTCAGTGCGCTCTTTGGGAGAAGAGATGAGCTTCTCGACCATCTGCTCGTACGAATTCTTCACGCGCTGCTCACGGCCCTTTTGGTTGACCAGGTTGATGAGGTAGTTGTCGCCGTACAGACGAATCTGCTCCTCAAAGTGTGCCTTGGCGGCGGGCAGGGCGCTGTCGATACTCCGGACCTGGAGTTTGGGGACGTAGCGAAGGCTGTTGATCTCGGCCCAGTAGGTCGGAACACTGCCTCGGGTCTGGACATAAGACATGATTTGGGTGTCCTTGCCACTGTTGCCATACTGGCCGCTCTGCATGTCGCTGCTGCCGGCGAAGCCACCCATGCCGCTGCCGCTGTCGTTGAAGATGGTGATCTGCTCCGTCTCGTTGTAGTTGGCGGCATGGCCCTCGTCGTCAACACCTCGAGTGAAGTATCTGGTTCCGCCGCGATGTCTCGACCTGCGGGAGATGAGAGTGATGGTGACGGGTGTGCCCTTGAAAGTCGTGGGCTTGATCTCGAGCATGCCAAAGATGACGGGGAGAATGAAGGGGTCGGCACCGGTCTGGGGACCAACATGACCTCTCGCGCCTCTCGTGCGGAAGTCGATGAGGTCGGACTGGATGAAGCGATTGAAGAAGAATCGGTCGTCGGCGCGCTGCCACAGGGGGAGGGAGGTGTCGGCAGAGGCCTGGCGCTGGAAGGAGTTGGTAAGGTCGAAGGAGTAGGAAAAGTACATGGGACCATTCTTCATGAAGGTATCGAGCAGGCCGATGAATGTATCCTCGTCGGGGTCGCGGATCTGACGCTCGCGCATGGGCAGGATCTCGGTGGAAAGGACCTTGTAGACCATATGGCCCTTGAGGCGGCCCATGGGCTGGGCCTTTGTGATTACAATGACATATTTATCTGGCACGGGTCAGCGCAAGATCCATCGGTACGTTGAGGCGAATCGCAAGAGCTTACCGAGTCTCAGCTGGATGATACCCAGGATACCAGCAATGCTCGAAACGCGGGAGACCCTCTTTCCAAGACCAGCGTCACCGAGACGCAGGTCGCCGGTGGGACGGTCAATAACCAGAGCCGGAGCATCGGGAGAAGATGGCGAAGTGAAGATGTACGAGTCGGGGGCGACCTTGACGTTGATGTCGCGATACGGGAGTGTGGGCGCCATGATGTCAGTGTCGTTTGACGTCGTTCGGCGGTGGTGGTGGAGGACTCGAAGAAGAGGAATGCGAGAAACAACGAAGCGACGGAAGACAAGACAAGGTGGGTTAAAGAGCGATGGTAGAGAAGGAATCAAGAAGTGGGATGGTGATGCGGTGCGATGCCCTTGTGTCGATCAACGAGGACCTTAGCCTTGCTTGCCGTGCCGTGAGCCAAGGGCAGCTTGTGAGGCTTTGAGGACAGCTTGAAGCTTTGGCCAAAGGTGGCTGTCGTCACTTTGCAGGCGCAGCACTAAGGAGCCTTGGGCGGGCAGGTGGTAGGTACACGGCTCAAGTGGCTGCCAGTGGTAGGTAAGGTAGGTACTTTACCAGTAGGTACATTGGGCAAGTGGCACATTCAGGGACTTCCACATGGGAAATGGACCTCTGGATGGCACCTCGTGTCCCGGAGAGGACTTAATTATGGAAGCCCAGGTGACAATCTTAATAGGGGGAAAGGCGGTACCGGGAGGGGAGGGCGCTGCACTGCACTGACAATGTCCACTGTCAATTGCAGCATGTCCCTCCCTGCTTGTAATAGTGGGACGCGGGCCAACGCTTTAGTGTTTGGCCAATGGCAGTTCCACCTTGGAACGCTTATGTAAGAACCCATCCGCAGTGCCCAGGTAGTATACCTCAACCTCGACGCACCCATGACGCGGGCGGCGAAAGTGAACGAGACGAGCTCCAGCCCACCACCTCTCCTCTGCGAAGGAGGCCGCGGCCAGCTTCAAGCGCTAAAACGTGCACCAAGTATCTTGTCCGCATGAGGGCGCCCCAAATGTACTTTACTTGCGGCAGAAACGACCAACCGTCAAGTCACGGGTAACGGACCACAGCAACAGTAGGGATGGAAATCAGGGGATTTTTGTCGGGGTCTCTGAGGGCCCCGTCTGGTGCTCACGGGCTGAGATGACCTGCCAGTGCAGTAGGTAAGTTTGGAATGCCAAGGTACCTAGGCAGATACCTGTGGACTCGCCCGGAACTAAGGTACTTACCTGGAACTACCTGCCCGGGACAGCCACTCATCATCATCCCCTAAGGCAGTCGGGCACTCACTCAGCCAGGCATTGACCTTCTACTGACTACAGTAATTGCTCACCTCGTCTTGGGTACACCTTGGGTGCCTACCTCATCACGCTCCAGTCAAAGTCACAGGTCAAGTTAGGTCCATTCCAGCCAACGTCCACTCCCACTTCCATCTTCCAGGACCTTCACATTCGCCTCGTCCACCCACCCCGCCGCGCAAGCACCTGGAAAGCAGAAAAGGCCCAATAAGGTACGATCAATAACTCGCCTTGCCATCCATTTACCAAATCGATTCCCGACAAAACAACCGTTGCTTGAGTGCACCTTCGTTCCGCTACGCTGCCTCGACTTTGCGACTTTGCTTCATTACTGCCGACCACCGAGAGCCCAATCCCCACCGTCCATTTCCCTGTTTCCATCTCGAGCCGACGCTCCATTTGCTGCGTTGCCTCGCAATACCATATCTCAGCTAGCGATATTCTCGCCAACCCAGAAAAACAAGAGTCCGCCCGTTTGGGAGGCCGTCGACTATAACTTTTTTGCAATCCTCCGTCCATCGTACCCGACAACCACACATCGCTCAACATGTCAGCTCGTGGTCCTGGTGCCCCCGGCGCTCGCGGAATGAACACGCGCTTTGCGCAGTTCAAGCTGGTCTTGCTAGGTATGCTGCTCGATACTGTTCCGCTTACTTGTCGGCCTTGGCTAACTCGATGGTGCACAGGCGAGTCCGCCGTCGGAAAGGTACCTCACCGGAGCTCCAGCTTTCACCGTCTGTCGTGCTAACCTCGTCATTAAGAGTTCCATCGTCTTGCGATTTGTCAAGGTATGTTGTTTATGCCAATCGCTGACGCCGCCGCCAAACGAAACAACCGCTGACGCCATCCCGACAGGACCAATTTGACTCGTACCGCGAATCTACCATCGGCGCTGCTTTCCTGACCCAAACCATCTCTCTCGACGAAAACACGACGGTCAAGTTTGAGATCTGGGATACCGCCGGTCAGGAGCGATACAAGTCGCTCGCTCCCATGTACTACAGGAACGCCAACTGCGCCGTCGTCGTTTACGACATCACCCAATCCGTACGTCTCCAACGTGGCCGTTTCTGCTCGCAAGCTGACCCAAGCAGGCATCTTTGGATAAGGCAAAGGCGTGGGTGAAGGAGTTGCAGAGGCAAGCAAACGAGAACATCATCATCGCCCTCGCCGGCAACAAGCTGGATTTGGTCAACGAGCAGCCCGATAAGAGAGCTGTGCCCGCAGCAGACGCCGAGGCCTACGCCCGTGAGGCCGGGCTCCTCTTCTTCGAGACGTCGGCCAAGACTGCCGAAAACGTCAAGGATCTCTTCACCGCCATCGCTAAGAAGCTGCCGCTCGACCAGGCCGGCCCTAGGCACGCCCGACCCGGACAGCGACAAGGCGTCAGCTTGCAGCCCGAGACCCCCGGCAGCAACGTCAGCGGACCTTGCAGCTGCTAAACGACGACGACGACGACAGAGCGATATTGCGCCTCGAATGAGGTTGCAGTTTTGGTTGGAGGAGGGTGTTTATTTCATTTATCGAAACGAGGCCGACACGACTCGTCAGACTGTCCACACGTCCCGTCGGCCAGGCGTCACAAATCAGACAGGCATGTATACGACGGCGTTTTTGGGTGGACGAGGCCGGACGAGGCCGGACAGCGTCGTCTCGCACCTACACCGACGATGGGTATGGCCGGCCCAGCTTTTTTAATATCAACAGTACGTTTTTGAGAGTGTGATGTAGCTTGTGTCTTCATGCGCGGGTCATTCGGCCGTGGCCACTCGGGTGTAGGGACAGACCTGGAATAAGACGGTGTACGGTTGCGGGCTCACTTTTTGTTTTGTGCTAAGGGGGAAGCATCGTGCAGCATTTTTCGATGTACAGTATGCAATAGACGCAACTGTTTTACGGACATTGTGTGATGGCGCCCTCTCAATGATGTCGAGGTTTAAACGTAAGTGTGTCGTTTGGGCACGCGATGGCAGGGTGTTTGTTGGTGGAGTACGGCCAGTGAAGCGCGAGATAATCTGACTTCACTTGGCCAAGCAGTATTGCTCAAAACATGCACTGAGACAGATGGGAGGCGATTCAATGTCTTTTTCCAGCTGTTCCTGGCATATCATGTTCACAGGCTATACTTCGTTACCTTGTCTACCTAAGAACCTGAAAGATAAAACCACGATGATTTCCTAGCCAAGTTGGTGCACTTGATACGCTATACTGGACCAGCTACAGTACGTAATTCCGGAGCTCCAGCTACCGTCCAGTGACGTTGCAGCGCTGTCGCTGTCCCGGTTCCTGCCGGGCAGTTTTAGCCGAACTTCTGCCTGAGCTTTTTTGTGACTGCCCGGATTCCATCACGTCGCGGCTGTCCCATCACCAACATTTCGACATCATCCCCCTCCCTCCATTCCGCCCTATCGGCCCATTGCAATCCCTCATGTTGCGAACGTCGATTCGATCCGTGAGGGTGCTCGGCCACAGGCCGGCGGTGGCCGTCGTTGGCCGCCAATGGCAAGCCGCCGCCATTCGCCGGAGGCACTTTGCCGACGAGAAGAAGCCCGACCCATTCAAGCCCGCAGTCCTGCCGACATCAGAGACCGTCACCGCTGAGAAGAGCACCGTCCCCGAGATTAGGCCCGTCGAACCCGTCATTCCCAAGGAAGAGGTCCCTCTGGTACCTCCGACCCCCGATGTTGAGGCGGTCGCGCCTCCACCCCAGACGCCCGCTGCCGCCGCTCCGAAGAAAAAGGGTTTCTTCCGCCGATTGAGGAATCTCGTCCTGACCCTCACACTGCTCGGTGCCATTGGCTTCGGCGGTGGCGTCTGGTACTCTCGCATCGACGACAACTTCCACGACTTCTTCACCGAGTATGTTCCCTTTGGCGAGCAGGCTGTGCTCTACTTTGAGGAGATGGACTTCCGCAAGCGATTCCCCAACATCTCCAACAAGATCAAGCCGAGAGACACGGGCAGCCAGGTGACCGTTCCTGCCCAGAGCGGCGCGTCGTGGAGAGTGGCCGATAACGGCGAGCCTGCCGGACGCCAGTCGAGCGCTGTCGAAAAGGCCCAGGCTGGCAAGGTCATCGCCGTCAAGGAGGAGCAGAAGAAGCCCGTCGTCGAGAAGCCCAAGGCGCCCGAACCTGCCACGCCCGCCCCCAAGCCTGTCGTCGAGGCCAAGCCCGTCCCTGCTCCTGCGCCCAAGGAGGAGGCCGAGTTCAAGGCCCCCGAGGTCAACGAGCCTTCGCGTTTCCCTCCGATTGCGCCCATCGACGCCCTCAAGGTGGACGACGCGACCGAGCCCGTCGTCCAGGACCTCGTGCGCATGCTCAACGACATCATCACCGTCATCAACGCCGACAGGGCCCACGCCCGCTACTCGCCCACCATCTCCAAGGCCAAGACCGAGCTTAACAAGGTCGGAAGCAAGATCAAGGCCATCAAGAACCAGGTCGAGGAGAAGGCGGCTGCCGACGTCCAGTCCAAGGTGGCCGACTTTGACAAGGCCGCCAACGACCTCATCACGCGCGTCGAGGCCGCCATGGTCGCGCAGGAGGGCCAGTGGAGGAAGGACTTTGAGGACGAGATGCAAAAGGTCAAGGAGAGCTACGACGCGCGCGTCAAGCTGCTGTTGGAGCGCGAGAAGCAGCTCAACGAGGAGCGTCTCAACAACAGGCTGCTCGAGCAGGCTCTTGCCCTGAAGAAGGAGTTTGTCGCTGATGTACAGAACCACGTCGAGTCCGAGCGCGAAGGCCGCCTCGGCAAGCTCGACAAGTTGTCGGCGGCGGTTGGCGAGCTCGAGAAGCTCACTACCGGCTGGAACGAGGTCGTCGACACGAACCTCCGCACGCAGCAGCTCCACGTTGCCGTCGACGCCGTCCGCGCTAGTCTGGAGAACGCCGCCCACCCCAGACCGTTTACGCGCGAGCTTGTCGCGCTCAAGGAGATTGCGGCCGACGACCCGGTGGTCAACGCGGCCATTGCGTCCATCAACCCTTCGGCCTACCAGCGTGGTCTGGCCAACGCCGCACAGCTCATTGACAGATTCCGGATAGTTGCCGGCGAGGTGCGTAAGGCTTCGCTCCTGCCGGAGGACGCCGGTGTCGCCAGCCACGCGTCCAGCTACCTGCTCAGCAAGGTCATGTTCAAGAAGCAGGGTTTGGCCGACGGCGACGACGTGGAGAGCATCCTCACGCGCACGCAGACGCTCTTGGAGGAGGGCAACCTCGACGGGGCGGCACGTGAGATGAACGGCCTGCAGGGCTGGGCCAAGACGCTGAGCAGAGACTGGCTTGGCGAGGTGAGAAAGGTGCTGGAGGTGCAGCAGGCTCTCGATGTAAGTTTACGTCCTGGCGATGATGATTACATAACACAGCTGACACGATAGCAGGTCATTGCGACAGAAGCTCGCCTGCAGAGCCTCAAGGTAGAATAATGGACGGACTGGACACGAAGAGGGAGACGTGGAAACCGAAGTATTTCTTTTGTCATGGACTGGTGGCTCGGGAGAAGCTAGAGAGCCTAGACCTCTGGTCTGTGTAAGACATAGCCATAGACTTTGAATGAAGGCGTGTATTGTATTATTGTACCAACTTTGTGATGGCAGCTTGCAGTATTCCTACCTGTCATTTTGCTTTCTTCCCGTCGTCACTGAAGCGCTCGGAAGCCAGCCGGGTGCCGGCCTCGGTCAGTCCCGTCACGCGACAGCGGAAAGTGGGAGTGGGTGGGGGGTACCATAGAAGACGACCCCCACCTGGCCGGCCTCGGCATCGGAGCCGACGACTTTCTCTCGAATCCCCAAAAGTGAATGACGTTCGGCAGCATAGCAGACGCAACACCACGTCCCGAAGAGCAGAGCTGTCTTGATGCGTCTCGCGACCCGTCGCGTACTGCGTCCGAGCACCTTTGGATCGATTTCGTTTACCCGGTGTAATCGTACAATGGCTGGGAGGACGTATAATGTCAGTACATTCGCATCTCGTCCGGGTCTGCGATGCGAAGCGGATGCGACTCGAGGCGCAACTGTCGCACTGAACGGAGAACGCGGCAAGCAATACAGGAAAACGCTGACTGGGATTGAAACGTAGGATGCGGTCGACGCGTTGAACACGCTGCAGACACCCTTTGCCGTCATCGAGGCGCGCAGGAAAGCCGGGATTCGTCCGGACGAGGCGTCGGTGAGGGAGATGAGGGCGTATCTCGCGCGCATAGGATATTCTGTTCGTTGACCCCGTTTCCCAAACCCCCCTCCGGCTCAGGCTCTACAGCAGCATCGAAATTATGCGGAAACATCAAGAGAAGCAGGTTGCTAACGACGACGACGGCCGACGGCACAGATACCCGACCTCGACAAACTCAACGTCGTCCACGTCGCCGGCACAAAGGGCAAGGGCAGCACGTGCGCCTTTACGGACTCGATTCTCGCGCGGCACCGGGCGCGGTCGCCGAGCGGCGCGCCGCGCAGGGTGGGGTTGCTCACGTCGCCGCACCTGATTGCGGTGCGCGAGCGCATTCGGATCAACGGGCAACCGATATCCGAGGCGCTGTTCGCAAAGTACTTTTTCGAGGTGTGGGATAAACTGGGCGCGGGGACGGAGCAGGAGGACGTGGTCATGTTGGGGACGAGGCCGATCTACTCGCGGTACATCACGCTGATGAGTTTCCACGTTTTCGCGAGGGAAGGGGTGGACGTGGCGATTTTGGAAACGGGGATCGGGGGGGAGTACGACGCGACGAATGTGGTGGAGGGGCCGGTTGCGACGGGGATCACGACGCTGGGGATCGACCACGTGTTTGCGCTGGGGGACACGGTGGGGAAGATTGCGTGGCACAAGGCGGGGATTATGAAGAAGGGGAGCAGCGCGTTCACGGTCGAGCAGGTTGACGAGGCGGAGGGGGTTTTGAAGAGCAGGGCGGAGGAGAAGGGGGTCGAGCTGGAGGTTGTGGGTGTCGATGGGCGGCTTGACGGGGTGAGGATCAGGCCGGATGCGGGTTTCCAGCGGAGGAACGCGAGTTTGGCGGTGAGGCTTGCGGAGGCGGTGCTGAAGAGGTTGGAACCCGGGTTCGAACTCGGCGAGACCTTGCCGCCGGCGTTCAAGGAGGGACTGGAGGGTGTGGTGTGGAGGGGGCGGTGCGAGGTCAAGGAGGAGGGGAGGATCGTGTGGTGCGTCGATGGGGCGCACACGACGGATAGCCTGAAGATGGCGGCGAGGTGGTTCAGGGACCAGGCGAAGGAGAAGAAGGGTCCGAGGGTGCTGGTGTTTAACCAACAGGGGCGGGCAGAGGCGATCGATTTCCTGGATGGGTTGTTTGAAGGGGTGAAGAGGGGCGATGGGAGGGGGTTCGAGAAGGTTGTGTTTTGCACGAATGTGACTTATGCCCAGACGGGGTATAAGAGAGGTAAGTCATGCTTGTTCAGGCGTCGGAGAGGATGGCTTGGGCTGATGATTGGGACAGATTTCGTGAACCATCAGTACGACGCAAAGGCCATCGAGAACATGACGGTTCAGAGACAGTTTGCGGACAAGTGGAAGGAGCTGGATCCGCAGGCTGATATCAAGGTCATCCCGACGATTGAGGAGGCGCTGAATCACGTCAGGGGCATGGCCGAGGGTCTCGACGAGGGCGAAACGGTGCAGGCTTTCGTTACGGGAAGTCTGCATCTCGTCGGCGGCGCTTTGGGGATCCTGGAGGGAGCTGATGCTCTGTAGACCTGATGTTCCGAGGGCATGGCGTTCGATATGGTTGTTGCGATAAAAAGAAAAGGGGTGTTCAACATGATGATATGGGTTACGATAGGGGCACGAAAGAGGTTTCTTCCTCGCGGACTCAACTCTAGATATTCTATTAGACGGACACGATACAGATCATTGATACGGGCGCCAAAAGGGGAATCTTCATCACCGGCTCTACTTTAGATATGGTATCAGAGGGATGAGAATGGGTTACGATGGGTCACAAAAAGAAGCCACCCTTCTGACGGACTGATGTCCAGAAGTTATTTCATGTGGGGTATCCTTATGACAGACTATCCGGTTCCAGAAAGCCAATGGTGTTTCCGACGAGGTACATGCTTCCAGTTACAAGCACCTTGACCCCATCTCCAGCCTGCCTTGAGCTGGCAGTGACATCGTCAACAACACTCTTCATCTCGGCCAAGTCCGCGCAGACAGACGTCGTGACACCAGGGAACGCCGCCGCCAGCGCCTCGGCACACTTTTGCTGGACACCGAGGTCTGCGTCCTGGACTCTGGCCGCGTCGTTGCGGGTAAAGATGGCGTGGGCTAGTTTGCGCTTGACGTCGACACCGAGTTCCCCCAGCTGCCGCAAGAACCCCAGCAGCAGTCCCGAGGCATCGCGTTCCTGCTGGTTAAACACGAGCACCAGCTTGTCGCCGCCCTCGGCCGCGATCAGGGGTGCGATCCAGCGCGCAACCTCGGCGAGGCTGTCCTCGTTGTGTGCGCCGTCGAGGTGCCACGCCACGGAACCGTGGTGTATCACCTCGTGCCGGCCGCGGAGGGTGGCCTCGCGGAGACCGGCGACGATGGCGTCTGGTACGTCGTCCAGCGAGCAACTCGGTGTGGCGGACTTGCTCCGAAGAAGCTGGGTGTGGTGGTGTGCGGCGAGCGCGGCGAGGGCCTGGTTGCGTTTCTGGAACTCGCCGCCGGGGAGCTTTGCGCCGGGCACACCCGTCCACCTCGCGACGGCGTCATCGGCGACCTCGACCAGCTCGGCGCCGGTTTCCGCGGCGCGGGCGCGCAAGACGGACATGACGGCCGGCTGGTGAGCCATCAGGCGCGTAAAGGTCGGCACGCGGGGTTTCATGACGCCGGCCTTGTGCCAGGCGATGCTCTCGGCGGTGGACCCGAGCATGGCGACGTGGTCGATGCCGAGTTGCGTGATGACGCTCGCGGTGACGGCCCCCGCGGGCAGGATGTTGGTGGCGTCGTACTCGCCGCCGATGCCGCACTCGACGACGGCGCTGCGGACGCCCTCGGCGAGGAAGATGCGCAGGGCGAGGAGGGTGAGGTAGCGGAAGTAGAAGGGTTTGGAGCCGGCTTCGATGCCGAGGGCGGCGTCGGCGGGCTGGGCGGAGAGCGTGTCCCACAGCTGGAAGAAGTGGTCGGCGAAGAGGGACTGGGAGACGGGGGCGCCGTTGATGGCGATGCGTTCGCGCGGAGAGACGAGGTGGGGGGAGGTGTAGGTGCCGACGGGACCGGGGGTCGAGGAGAGCAGGGCGGCGGTGGTGAGGGCCGTGACGGAACCCTTGCCCTTGGTGCCGGCGACGTGGATGTAGGACATTGTGGAGAGTTGCGAGGGCGTCAAGGCTGCGCGGGACAGCCAGGCGTGCATCTCGGGGATGGCGAGGGCGTTGGGGTCGGCATTTTTGTTGGTGGTGGTGGCAGTGGTGGTGGTGGTGGGAGGTGACGATGTGGGCTTTGGGGTGTTGAAGAGGGCGTGGATCTTGAGGTTTGGGACGAGGGTGTTGAGCTGGGCGAGGGCCTCGGTGTAGGATCGTGAGGAGGACATGGTGTTGAGGCGTGTGGTGGTGAAGAATTTGACGGTGTGGATGTGGTGAGATGAGGTTGCGAGCGGGCGGGTGAGCGCGAGTGCGAGTCGCCGCATGAGCGAGTGAGTTGAGAGGGGTGTCAAGGTTCGAATGAGTGGGTGGTTATGGGGTTGAAGCTGCGATGAGATGAGATTGGGACGGTTGAGGCTGAAATTAGGTTGTGAGATGAGAGCACAGTCGAGGTGAGTCAAGCTTTGTGAGTTCCACATGGATAGGTGAGGTTATTTTAGGCCGCACATCATCTATCCACCACCTGGATGCGTCCCTGTGAGTGTGTGAGGCATTCTCAGGTCCAAGTTTAATGGTCGTCCTTGTGTGAGGTGACGATGTGAATGCGAACGTCGACTCCAATTCGTCATCTTTCATCTTTGGATCAGAGTGTCTCCTGTATTCTAATGTCGAACACTGCCCCGTAGTCTCCGGTGTGACTTCGTCTTCGGTTACTGAGACATGTGAAGCCATCTAGAGTATACCTTTTGATCAATGTTCCAGGTATTTCACCTACATCCCCGACGGCTGAGCGAAGCAGACCGGACCGGAGCCGTTTCGTCGGAGGTCTCGTCCGGAGGAGCTGACAGACCTCTCTCATTCCAACCCACGGCGACTGGCGCCGACCGACTATTCCCACCGAAACCGCCTCGGATTGGTCACACCGCAGATCACCAACGCACGAGCACGTTGATGACGGCGTCAGGGGTCAGTCCTCGAGTGCGGGGAATAAGCTGCGCGAGGAGAGGGATCCCATGCCTCCAGCTGCAGGACAGGACAGCAGCATTGACGCCGGCGTCTGGAGGCAACTGAAGACGTCTTCGATCCAGGCCTTGGACCCATCCAACGCAGGTCAAGTCGCAGACTCGCAGGTGGTGTCGTCGTCACCTCTTGTCGTCGTCGCGCCAGGTCGTGACTACGACGGCCACAGTACGATAAGTCTCTCGGGGTATGCGTACTTGCGCATGTATTCGTATTCGTACACTTGATCACTACATGGTATGGTGAAGCTATTCGTCACACGACGCACGCAACTCAGGGCGTTAGTCACAGCGTCGAAAGGACTTGGCGTGCTCTGGATTCATTCAAACTACTGTACGGAGACCAAGTATGGTCTCGAGTTGACGTCTGCTGTACAACTATGCACGAGGCTCCAATCAGAAGGTCATGTGCATGGAAGAAGAGCTCCGGCTGAACAGACCAGCCATGACGAATGCACTGAAGACGACCGGCTTTCGAACCGAGACTTGCTATGTACTTCCACCCAGGCCATGATACTGGTCGGATGAAGTCCTGCCAACTCCGACTTCACTCCGACGTGTGTCATGTCTGTCGTCTCGTCTTGCCATGTCCTCCGATCCCATACTATTACCGAGTAATTAAGCAAACTCCCCAAATCATTTCTGCCGATTCGGCAGCGCGGCAACGCCATTATGAAAGGTTCGTTGTTTGCTTGGCCCCATTCCTACATAGTACACTACTGTGTACATCACCCCGGGTCGTCTTCCGCTTTCGCTTCGCTTCGCGAGGTAAGCTGCAGTAGGCCAATCTGTTAATCACGTCTGCTTGTTGGCTGGTTCGGCGGGAAAATACAAGCCAGGATCGAAAGAGACCTTGCCCGACTCCTTCGCCTCTCCTCCGCCTGAATGGACATGGGCACATGGGAGGCCAGGGTCAGGTTGGAGCGCGAGTGGAGGTGCTTGTCATCGACTTTGTAATTGAGAAATATGCCGCGCCCTTGCGACATCGTCTCGCGCCTTGGCGACGAACTCGAACTCGAATTCTGGACCATGATGGCCAACCTGTGACTCTGTTCTTCTCATCTTTACCTGTGGCGTATGTTGTATTGGCTATACCCAACATACCTATACCCAATATCCCTTGTTATTTCGAATAATATCGTCGTGTATTCATGTACTGAGCATCCCACATCATCAACATTCCTCGTTTGCTCATGAATCATCGATCATCACCGATTGTGACATACGAAGAGGATAACTAACCATCGCCTATCACTTCCTCTCGGACTCGTACCAGACGATAACCCAACACAGATGACAGCAAACGGACCAGCAAGAGTCCACGACGACGAAAAACTCGACGTCGAACGCGCCACCGGCTCCCTCGCCGACGATGCCTCACCAACACCCAGCACCGACTCTCTGACGGTCCGCAGTCATCATGAAGAACCAACCGCACCCGCGGCGTCCGGCACACCCTCTCACGACGCCGCCGCCGTGACGGAGAAACACCACCAGCCACCAGACACGGAAACATCACCAGCCCCCGACGAAGACGACAGCCCAGAGGCGGGCCGCACCAAGCTCGAAACTTGGCTCATCGTGCTCTCCCTCTGCGCGGCGCTCTTCCTCGCCGCCCTCGACGTCACCATCATCACGACGGCCGTGCCGACAATCGCCCACGAGTTCGACAGCAACGTCGGCTACATATGGATCGGCAGCGCCTACCTGCTCGCCAACGCCGCCTGCGTGCCGACCTGGGGCAAGATCTCGGACATTTGGGGCCGCAAGCCGGTGCTGCTCGCCGCCGTGGCCGTCTTCTGGGCCGGCTCGCTCCTCTGCGGCCTCGCCGTCGACATGGCCATGCTCATCGCCGCCCGCGCCGTCCAGGGCGTCGGCGGCGGCGGCATCATCGTGCTCGTCAACATCTGCATCAGCGACCTCTTCTCCATGCGCCAGCGCGGCGTCTACTTTGGCGTCCTGGGCATCGTGTGGGCCGTGGCCTCGGCCGTCGGGCCCGTCGTCGGCGGCGTCTTCACGAGCCAGGTCACGTGGCGCTGGTGTTTCTACATCAACCTCCCCATCTCGGGCGTGGGTTTCGTCGTCCTCTTCTTCGTGCTGAAGCTGCACAACCCGCGGACCCCCGTCGTCGAGGGTCTCCGGGCCATCGACTGGGTCGGCACGCTGACCATCATCGGCGGCACGCTCATGTTCCTCTTCGGCCTCGAGTTCGGCGGCGTCTCGCACCCGTGGACCTCGCCCACCGTCGTCTGCCTCGTCGTCTTCGGCCTGCTCACCATCGCCCTCTTCGCCTTCAACGAGGTCAGGTACGCCCGCTACCCCGTCATCCCGATGCACCTCTTCCGCAACCGCAGCAACCTAGCCGCCTTTGCCACGTCCTTTTGCCACGCCTTCGCCTTCATCTCGGGCAGCTACTGGCTCCCGCTCTACTTCCAGGGCGTCCAGGGCGTCTCCTCGCTGCTCTCGGGCGTCTACCTGCTGCCCTACGTGCTCTCGCTGTCCCTCATGTCCGCGCTGGCCGGCTACGTCATACGCAAGACGGGCAACTACTTTTACCTCATTGTCGGCGGCATGTTCGTCGCGACGCTGGGTTTCGGGTTGTTCAACAACCTGCCCCTCGAGCGCGACTTCACCAGGATCGTGCTGTACCAGATCGTCGCGGGGTTGGGTATCGGCCCCAACTTCCAGAGCCCGCTGATTGCGGTGCAGACGTCGGTCGAGCCGCGCGACATCGCCGCCGCGACGTCGACGTTTGGCTTCATCCGGCAGATGGCCACGTCCATTTCCGTCGTCATCGGCGGCGTCGTTTTCAACAACGAGATGCAGAAGCAGCGCCCGCGCCTGCTGGCCGAACTCGGCCCGGACCTGGCCGGGTTGCTGTCCGGGTCGAGCGCGGCGTCGAGCGTGGGCGTCGTGGCGGGCTTGCAGGGCGAGCAAGGGGAGATTGCGCGCGGTGCGTACCTGACGAGTTTGCGGACCATGTATATCGTCTACGTTGCGTTTGCGGGACTCGGGTTGGTGATGAGTCTGTTTGTGAGGCAGAAGCAGCTGAGCAAGAAGCATACGGAGCACAGGACGGGCTTGAAGACGCTTCGGAGCCGGACGGGGAGGTGATGGAGTGGTGGTGGTGGTGGTGGTGGTGGTGGTACACGTGTAGATGGTCTGGTCAGGGTTCATCACATGGCGTTTGCGGACATCAACTGCCGCGCGGTTTCAGCGGGCATATGGAGCGGATACCAAAATCAGATGCTTTACATTCTACCTTTGCACATGGTTGAATGCTTAATGTGGATGAGGTTGCCACGTTGTGTGGGATATATCCGGCTATTGTCGTGATGCAGAGAGGCTCAACCGTGTGGTTTTAGGCTGAATGGCGGGTGAATTGGCCACGTGAGGTTCACCATCAAGTTCAGCTCTAAGTTGAAGCAGGGAACGGGGAGAGTGAGACTATTGAATGTGATGCCAATGCCCCAAGAGAGCCTCCGCTCACCCGAGCAGAGGGGAATGTCACAGTCTAAAGGAGTGTGTGACGGAATGCGGTAAGGGCCGGTCTTGACGTCCGAGAGGAAGCGAAAGAGGAAGACGACTAGGATCGCCTGACTAGATACGAGAAGATGAGATTCACTGAGTATTTGGACAAAAGTATGAGCTTGAACTTGGTTCTACAAAGTGACAGTTTCACAGACCAGATTGGCCATCTCAACGCAAGACCATCTACTCACAGCTTCATTGGCGGAATCGTAGGTCCACTGCTGGAGGGTATATCCGGTTCGGGGTCGGGGAAGTGGCTTCTTGTCCGACATTAGGACTTACGATGCTGGGTATGAAGTGCTAACTGTATCATGAGAATTAGAGAACTTACAGGATGATTTGTTCCATGGCTAACTGCAAGAATAAAACTGATTCTCAGCAGCACCCATTAAAGTCAGGTCTTCAGCTACTGCAGTCTAATAGTCAAGTACTGGTGTCAGACGAGGGTTGCATCACGAAGCTTATGGAGGTCCGGAACCTCGCCATGCAGTCTTCAAGTGATGCGCTCAGCCTCGGAATCATCGCATCCGCAGCCAGATTCACACATTGCACACCGATAAAGCCTATATAGTCTCGGTACTATCTCGCCTTCGTCCTCTTCTGAATGCTCGTGTAGGACCCTCCCTCGCAAACAACCCACCACGCCCACCACGCCCACCACAATGCGTCTCCTCAACCTCCTCGCCACGGCCCTCAGCGGCACCCTCGCCGCGGCCGCGTCCCTCCAGCAGGTGACCAGCTTCGGCGCCAACCCGTCGGGGGCCAAGATGTACATCTACGTGCCGGACCGCGTCGCCGCGAACCCGCCCATCATCGTGGCCATCCACTACTGCTCCGGCACCGCGAGCGCGTACTTCTCCGGCACGCCCTACCGCGGGTACGCCGACACGTACGGGCTCATCGTCATCTACCCGGAGTCGCCGTACAGCGGAACCTGCTGGGACGTGAGCTCGCCGGCCTCGCTGACGCACAACGGCGGCGGCAACAGCAACGCCATCGCCAACATGGTGACGTACACGCTCAACCAGTACAACGGGGACAAGAGCAGGGTGTTTGTGACGGGGACGTCGTCGGGGGCCATGATGACGGTGCGTTGGATAGCTTTTTCTCTCACACGCTCTCACACACACTCGTTCATTTTCACTCCAACTCTCACTCACTCACTCAGTCCCACTCCCACTCACTCACCAAGCACACTCTCATTCTCATTCTCATTCTCACACCCTCTCTCCCTCACACCCTCTCTCCCTCTCTCCCTCTCTTCTATACATCCCTCACACACAAACATGCCGGTCCTAACTTCAGAAACCAACCGCGCAGAACGTCATGGCAGCAACATACCCCGAGCTCTTCGCCGCCGGCATCGCCTACTCGGGCGTCCCGGCGGGCTGCTTCTACACGGGCACCGTCAACGGCTGGAACTCGACGTGCAGCCAGGGCCAGTCCGTCAAGTCGCAGCAGGTCTGGACGCAGACGGCGCTCAACATGTACCCGGGCTACACGGGCGCGCGGCCGCGCATGCAAATCTACCACGGCAGCGCGGACACGACGCTGTACCCGCAGAACTGGAACGAGACCATCAAGCAGTGGACGGGCGTGTTCGGGTACAGCCTCACGCCGCAGCAGACGCTGCCGGGCACGCCGAGCGGGCAGTACACCAAGTACGTGTACGGGCCGAACCTCGAGGGCATCTACGGCGCGGGGGTCGGGCATAGCGTGCCGGTCATGGGGGCGGAGGACCTCAAGTGGTTCGGCATCACGGTGAGTTGCGGTGTAGCGGACGTGATGGATGAGATGACTGTGTGGGAAGAAGTTGCTGATGATGGTGGACAGGGCGGATCAACGCAGCCGCAGCCCGGTACGACGACGCGGAGCTCGGCGGCGCCTCCGGCTACGTCGACGGCGCCTCCAGCCACGTCGACGGC
Organism: Colletotrichum lindemuthianum; assembly: GCA_001693025.2. Lineage (NCBI taxonomy): Eukaryota > Fungi > Ascomycota > Sordariomycetes > Glomerellales > Glomerellaceae > Colletotrichum > Colletotrichum lindemuthianum. The sequence goes on from MASP02000350.1 coordinate 104,855, forward strand.
GAGTCCACCGCCCAGCGGAGGCGGAGGCGGAGGCGGAGGCGGAGGCTGTACGGCGAACAGATGGGATCAGTGTGGTGGCAGTGGATATACCGGGTGCACCGTCTGCGCGTCTCCGTACACTTGCAAGAAGACGAACGACTGGTACTCGCAGTGTTTGTGAGGTGTCTGTTGCCTCTTGTGGAGTTGGTGTTGTTTGATGGATCGAGTCAGGGTGGATTGGATGATGTTGTACATGGGCTGAATGAACATGGGTTGAACATGCTTTTACCTTTTGACCCTTGGCTCTTGTGTGTGAGTGAGTGAGAGTGTGTTGGAGCAGTTCAGACGAACTCGACATACTGTTGCCAAGATGAAGTCTGCCATCCCTTTGTGAGATGAGATGTGCCCAGGACATGCCGAGCTGCCAATGGCTGAGGCAAAGTGACATGCTTCAGAGATGAGAACGGACAAAAATCCCGAGTCAGACGCATGTCCGTAAATCCGTGACGCCAGCGTTCCGTAGTTCCGAAAGCTGGCTCCAGAAGGGTTCCGAGTTGATGAACGGAGCCTTTTCAGACCCGGCACTTGTCAGGACGCCACTTCTTTTGATGAGAAGCCCAGCCTGAGATGGCAACACGGTCATGGCGCCGTGTTCGATGATGAGAGTTGCCGCGCGCGTTGCTGTAGGCTGAAGAAGAAGCAGCTCTCCCGCGTGTTTCGCGGCAGACTCTGACTCGTCAGTTTCCGACCCGAGACTCGGACCCCACGACTCGGGAGTAATTCAGACGGAGCCGGTCGGGATTACGACGAGCGGTTGTCTCTCCCCTAAAGCTTCTGTAGGATAACCACCTATTACTGTAGAAAGCATCTTGTCAGTGTCGTGTCTCGCCAGTACCCAAGGAATGCAAGGAATGGATGACTCTTCTCAAGCCCCCACAAAGCTTCAGCACAGACGAGAACCCTTGTCCGGCTGTGCTGGAATGCGACGAGAGCTGGGTTCCGTTCTTGATTCCAACAAGCCCAGCCCGTTCTGCTGGCGTTACCGATCCAGACGGTGTCAACTCAGCCCTGCGCATGGCTTGGGAGCTTGGGGAGCTCGGGGAGCTCGGGCAAAGCTTCTCTGCATCTGGACGCTTTCGATTAGAGTGGTATGGGGGATTTGAATGCTTGTTTGCGAGCAGGTCTCGCATTCTCGTGACTTGTACTGCGTAGAGACTTTTGTCTTTCCCTATCAAAGCTGGGTGTTTGCATCGAGACAAGATGAATGTCCCTGGATCTTCTAGAATTTGAACCGGAATGTTTCTTCATCTCGAGTCAGCACCTGACGTGGCACACCGACGACTTCCATCCAGTTCCGCGGTTGATGGAGCAATCTGATAAGATTTTATAAAGCCTATGCCCAAAAGAGCAAAAACGTCCAGATGAAGGGCCCATGAACAGCCGTCATCGAGAGCCGCGGATCGGAAACAGCATGGAATGGTGTATGGTAGACTCCCTGTCCCGGCCGTGGTGTTTAGATTTAATAGTAGACGACTCGGCGTGCTGCTCCGTCGGATTTATCTAGTTGCGACTGAGTTATGGGAGACAGCTCATCCTTACAATTAACTCCGTACAGTAGCAAAGGTATGTATTACAGAGCACTCGTCAGCATGGTCGTCATCCATGGATGATGGCAGAACCGAGAGAAGTCTTGGACCCGAGTTTTCATCCGTGACTCAAGACGAGCGGACCCAACTCCTCTGACCCCTGGCCATGCAGAGACGAAATCGACCCTCTGAAATTGCAACAAAACTGGATCAATACCACGTGTATTTCCGAACGCTCAGAGCTAGCTATGTAGCGTTGGAAATGGATGGGTTCTTTGGCTGGTGGAGGAGTGGGTGGTCCCGTTTCTTCACTTTCCTTTCTCTGGCTATGATATTCACTCACCTCTTCTTTTAATACGTCGTAGTCCCGGGCTCATCCATTCGGAAACGGGAAGCTCGACGGTTCCCACTCCTATCTGTTGCCGTTAGATCATTCTTGAATGCTTTGAAAACCCATCCCACAGTCCTCTCGCTCTATTACCCCAGGCTGGCTCTCCTCTCGTCAACTTCTAGCAGAGGCCGAATCGAACCGCCGAGATGTCTTCTCCTTTAGCATCAGAAAAGACTCGAGACATTGACACCATGTCGGGCGACAGGACGGCGACGGCAACACCTGACGTTAACACGACGAAAGACAGGCACATGCCCGACGACTCGAACCAGTCCAGCAACAACTCGAGCAACGAAGCCGACGACAACAACCTCGCGCAGACACGGTCCAGTGCCTCGTCCGTCTGGGTCGCCGAGACCCTCTCGTTCCCGCGCGAAGCAGCCTTTGTCGCCATTTGCTGCATGGCCCAGTTCTGCACCCGTAAGCCAACCTCACGACACTCACACCACACACACACTCTCTCTGCCTCACATCCCATACTGACAACCACACCCAGAGGCCGCGTACATGGAAACCCTCGTCCTGCTGCACGTCATCGGCTCCTCCTTCCACGTCGACAACCCCGCGCGGCTCGCCTGGCTGGTGGCGGGCTACTCCCTCACCGTCGGCACCTTCATCCTCTTCTCGGGCCGCCTGGGCGACGTCTTTGGCTACAAGCGCATGCTCGTCATCGGCTTCGCCTGGTTCTCCGCCTGGTCCCTCGCCGCCGGTCTCAGCGTCTACTCGTCCTTCACCCTCGCCGTCTTCTCGCGCGTGCTGCAGGGCATCGGCCCGGCCATCTGCCTGCCCAACGCCCTCGCCCTCTTCGGCGCCGCGTACCCGCCGGGCCACCGCAAGGCCATGGTCTTTTCCTTCTTCGGCGCCGTGGCCCCCGTGGGCGGCGTCGTCGGCGCGACCGTCGCCTCCGTGCTGGAACTCGAGTGGTGGCCGTGGGCGCTCTGGGCGCTGTCCATCTGGCTGGCCATCCTCGCCGTCGCGGCTGTGTTTATCATCCCCTCCCCGCCGCAGAAAGCAGCCCCGAGCGGGTTCAAGCAACTCTTCGTGGAACTCGACATCCCCGGCGCGGCGACGGGTATCGTGGCGCTGGTGCTCTTCAACTTTGCGTGGAACCAGGCGCCCATCGACGGCTGGACCACGCCCTCGGTGCTCGTCCCGCTCGTCCTCGGGCTCGTGCTGTTCGGCATCTTCGCCGCCATCGAGTTCAGGTTCGCGGCGAAACCGCTGCTGCCCTTTGACGCCGTGACCGCCGACGTGGCCTTTGTGCTGGCGGCCGTCGTCTGCGGCTGGGCGACGTTTGGCGTGTGGACGCTGTACCTCGTGCAGATCCTGCAGGAGATCCGGACGCTCTCGCCGCTGCGGACGTGCGCGTGGTTCTCGCCCGTCGTCGTGACGGGAGGCCTGGCGGCGGTGATTACGGGCAAGTTGCTGGGCCCGATGAGGGTGCGGCCGCCGGTCGTGATGACGATGGCGCTGGTGGCCTTTACGGTGGGCGTGATATTGACGGCGACGGCGCCCCGGGACCAGGTCTACTGGGCGCAGGTGTTCGTGTCGATGCTCGTCATGCCCTTTGGCATGGACATGAGCTTCCCCGCCGCGACGCTGATTCTGTCCGACGCCGTCAAGAGGGAGCACCAGGGTATCGGGGCGAGTCTGGTCAACACGGTCGTCAACTACGGCATCGCGCTGGGGGTTGGGTTCGCGGGAACGGTGGACGTGCATGTGAACAACGGCGGCCAGTCGCTCGAGGACAGGTTTGTCGGCTTCAGAGGCGCCATGTACATGGGCGTTGGGCTCTCCGTGCTGGGGCTGGGTGTCTCGTTGACGTTCCTGGGGAGGGGGTGGAGGCATCGCCAGGCCGAGAAGAATGGTGGCGGCGGTGATGGGAGAGCTGCTGAGGCGCAAGAGGGCAGATCGTGAGGTCATGTGAAGTGTGTAGGTTGCGTTGGATGCATTGCGAGGCGGAGCGATGGATTTGGTTGCTGTGCTGGAGTAGATGGATACCCCTTTCAAGTTTAATTCTCGTCAGCATTCCGGATGACCAAGGCGTAGTGAGACTAATTCAGCCTTGCAATGTCTCTCCATTCCCTCGATAGGGTACTTTAACCGAAGGAACTTGTCGTCAGGGCTTGGGTGGAATGAAGGGAGATGACTTGAGTTAACCCACGACTATGTGGACGTTGGTCTCGTCGACTCCGGAGCTTGATAGAGAGTGACTGCCTTCGCGTTCGAATGGCTAGGTATCTGGAAATATGCCCGGCCAACACCTGCAGAGCGATGAAGCTGAATACCTTGCGTCCCTCGGCCACTTGGCCCTGACGAGTGAAGATCTCGAACTCAGTCACAGGTACCATCATGAGACCGTTGTACTCTCTGGTGCACTGATCCAAGTGTGTTTGTAGAGGCCCCTCAACAAGTTGCAAGACCGATTCAAGTGATTGATTATCACGAGCTCCGTTGGTTCACGAAAGCAGTTAAGCACTCCAGAATTTACTTACAATATAGTCATAATTATATGCAGCTCGACCTTTTCCATCATACATGCTGCCATCTCGAGAGTCTCAGTCCCACATCTTGGACGTGGTACCATCTCTGGCGAAACTACCGTTACTTCTGCGGACACCAGCAGCGCGGAGTCTGTTGAGGCGTCGGCCACCAACCCGTCTCTGGCTTCGACCTCAGTCTCGGAGACTCTACTACGCACGCCGGTGATATTCACCATTATCGTTTCTTCGGGAGGTCTTCCCACAGAGACGGCATCATGAAACGATGAAGGATAACGCAGTTTCATTGCCTTTGAAAGAGCGACTTGTCAACCACCTCCTAGTCTTGAATTCGAGCGCTCGCCATTCAGGATTTTGTTCCAATTTACGCTTGACATGCACTTGGACTGGTGAGAAACTTTTGCTGAAAGGTGCATGTGCGAAAAGAAAAAGAGCAAAAGGTTGCGTGCCTACGATGGGACACGTACCTTTGAGGAGTCGAACTGGGCACAAGGCAAGCATCACTTGAAGAATCATACCACTGAGCCAACGACACGAGGTCAATGAAGAGATTATGGGTGGGCGACGTATAAGATCCAACCCTTTGACGGGTCACGATGGCTGCACTGTGGAGCAGGGGCTGGTCATCTCCACGTCTGAGGATGGCGACGGAGCCGACTCCGGCTGTGCGAGGTCGTCCGCATCGTGAAGTACGTGACAAAAGCACCGGAACCTCCGGAAAGGTTGGGTTACTGACATTTAAGATCAGTGAGGCCATGTCGCAGTGGAAACAAGACACTTTTTCAACGATGACGGTTGTTTGCCTCAAAAAGGAAGGCCGTTGAGTCAATTTGATCAGCACAAGTAGAGAATCCACCGACGATGTCGTGACCCTTGCCAGGCCGGAAAGCTTAAAGCTTGCCTGTGGAACGAAGAAACCGGTTTGAGTTGTCGAGTCTAACGAACAGAAATTTCCGATTGTCGTCGTTTGGAAATTATAGTTGTTCTGCCCAGAAACATGCACCAGCACGAGCACACCAGTCGCAGATGCCAGAGACAGCAACAGGCATACCCTTCTCGGGGAATGTCAAGGCGTCGAGAACTCTAACACCCATAGCAGCGTCGCAGCCAAGTGCAAAGAGAATGCCATCTCCGTGTCGGTCTGGACCCTTGGGCTGGTTTGTGCAACCTCGCGGCAGAGTAAGAGTCTGCCGAACGCCAAACCGCTGGGGCTATGAGGCGTTTATTCTATTTTAGTCGGCGATGAGAGTTCAGGGTCAAGTTTTGATGAAGCATTTCGGATGATTTGCGCCGGGAAGAATCAACTTTTTAGGATAAATCACGTTCCTCTGCCAACACAGATGCCAGGCTGGACAGAGCCCACGTACCCGGATCTCGCAGACCAGGTCTTCCAGCGGCCGGAAACACCTCGGTGATGAAGGAGGCAAACTCGAGACGATGAACAAGTCCAACTCACACGCGAAGGATCCATGTCCAATCAGAATCTGACAGTAGCTTCACTGTACGTTAATTCACGGTAAGCAACACGCCAACCAAAGATCCGTGGAGCCTAGTTCCGTCATCAAGGAGTGGAATAGTATACATACAGTAGTAGAAAAAAAAGGCATGGGGCCGCTGCTTCGCATAAAGCTGAAAGGGGCGAAAAATTCGAGGGGGTGTGCAACAACAAGGTGCCTTGCCTTGCTTGTGCAGCGCATGAACCCGCGTCGCCACGCAGTCAAAAGATCCATGATCCAGGTTTCCGTCTCCATAAAACGGGCCTGCGCAGCCAGGCAGACACTCTCGGGCTAGAGACCTGTCGGTGTCACGAGTCACGACCGAAAAGCGATGTGCATGTTTCCTGCACACCCATTCTGTGTAAACGTCAGGAATGTCGATTCGACAGGACAAAACCCCCGAGGATCTGGTCCGTGTACGCTCAAAAGAGGCTTCATAACCGTCCAGATCACCCGTCGGCGCCATCTCGCAGCACAGCCAGCGAGTACATGTCTCAATCGAACCACGTACCAAGTTGAGCCCGAATCGCCGGGTCTAGCGTTTCTCGCGCTTCATGCTTCACGTCGCCAAGGTACGGGAAACAGAATCTCGTCGGCCCCCAATATCACCGCAAACGAGGATGAAAACCCGCAGCCGCAACCCAAAGCTTCCCGCCGCGTGGCTCACCCCAAGGGTCCCCGGGCTTCTCTTGCCCCGGAGCCTGGTATCGTGAGTGGACAGTGGAGTTTGGGCAATCACACCCTGGGGCTCACGGACGCCGGGGCTGGGCGGCGGTCGGAATCCCGGTGCCGGTGATGATGGCAGCAGGGATGGTCCGATAGTGTGGGAATAAGCACGAGGAGGGGAAGGGGGAGTCCACGGCGAACCCGCCCATCGTATGAGAGCCAAGGTGAGGTCCGAGGAAAGCTGAAGGTACTGTGTGGCTTTGATGATGACTCCACGTTGGGAGAACAGTCCGTGGCAGGTTGTTAAGAGACGAGATGGTGGCGTCAGCTAGAAGTGCCGTGGAAGACGAGAGAACTCAGAGAAGCTGACACGAGTAGCTAGTTCTGCACATCTTCATCTCAGAGCGGTAGCAGCAGTGGTTTTCTTTCTTGGCGGCGTTTTGGAGGCCGTTTGGCTTCTTCTTCAACGGCTAGTGCGTCGTCGTGGCGAACGCGACTCGGGACCCTTCGAGATGCCGATGGATGATGACGATGATGGATGACGATGTGAGTATGCGAAAAACGAAGCCTGTTGCCTGGCACAGGGCAGGCCTCCATATGTTCTCCATAGGCGCGAGCACACATGGCAGGGCTGTGATTCTCTTCATACCCTTGTGTGAGATACGACCAAAGATCCCCAGGATATTTGATAAATGCGACAGCGAAACATGTTTCTCTTGCAGCTGCTTTTCATTCTAACAAATAGGTGTACTCCTGTCTAGTGATGAACAGGGCCCGCCAACAAGTGGCCTCGGAAACACATGTCTAGAGAGTCGGTAAAGCACTCTCATTGAGCCATCTACACGTTCACGTAGCACCGAGCCCGAATCCTCGCCTTACGTGTTCTGCACTGCTCAAGTACGTATGCGAGTGCCTTTATCTCATCTCTTCATCTGGCTTGCGGGAAAGAAGTGTGGCATAATTAGACACTGACGAAAACATGATGGACACGGTGCCACCTCTCCAGACGGACACACACACTCACACTTACACTCTCACTCTCACTCTCACTCTCACTCTCACTCTCACTCTCACTCTCACTCTCACTCTCACTCTCACTCTCACTTATATAACACACTTACACTCACACTCACGCACAGTAGACAGACACCCTTCTCATCCCTCCCCGTCTGGTGTCGTCTCCATTCCCGCTCCACACACACATCGGTGACCGCGTTACCGGATGTGCCACCAGGATAGGGATAGCACCGACCGACTGTGACAGCCCATCCTCGTCCTTCGCCCCTCGGCCCAGGCCAAACGTCCCGAGGGGTAGCGAGGCGTGCGAGGTAGTATTACCAGGCAACTGGTCGGAAAAAAAAAGAGTGCATACTCCTCCGCACCACCCACCTATATTCCGCGTGGACGACATCAAATATGTGCGCTCCTTTTATTCACCCAGTTGCCAGGTTCTGTCTTCCAGAGCCATTCGACGCCAAATCCCAATAGTTGGCCGGCCCTGGGAGTCTCTGTGTGTATGCCTTTACTAATTACGCAGCATGTATGAGTGCCACGCGTTATTACTTCCTCTACAAGCGTCCATGTTGCTTATTTCTCCGTCTCCTTTTGCATTTCATTCCCGCCGCAGGATTCGGGCCCTATTTTTTTGCGAGTTCACGCAGGAAGGATTCAGGAACCGCTCGTCTTCACCCGTCAAAGCAAACTTTGCCTCGTTTTTGCACTGCCGGACCAGCCCTCGGCCAGCTTCCGGCGATACACACTCGTCACGCTCGACGACTTGCTCATCGCCAAGCTTACTTCACACACACACGCATCGATCAGCTCAGCCAAGCTTTCAGCTACGCCTTTCATCGTCTCTTCAACCTGGGTATCCCTTCAAGAATCACAAGTCAGCCTGAGAAATACTAGTAACTACGTAGACACTTACTGTCCTTCTCATCGGCCCTTTCGTCAATTCTCGCGCCAATTCCCGCGCGAGGATCTGAGCATCTATGACAACATTCAAGAAGGGGTCCGCTCGTGTCCACTACCACGTCCGAGGAGGATTCGAGCCGCGGTATGGGGCATCGTCCTCGTCGTACCGATGGGATACGGCCCTTGCATCACATACACAATACATACACGTGTACTTGATACTCATAACCATACTCCAAGTCCGCAGACGACGCGCTGCACAGAAGCCATTTTCTAATCACCCCATACGTCTTCCGATACAAACTATGGCTCCCACACGCACCCATTAATGAGGCCGAGGAGAATTTCTCTCTTGGGGGCGAAGCTGACCCGCCCACGATCCCTGTGCCCTTCGATCCTCCGACCCTTGCCTCCTTTCTGACCGGCCGACTTGCCCGGTTCAACACCCCTCCCTCCTGAGTCCTGGGGTTTTCCTTCTTCTCCTTGAAGATGTGTCGTGTGAGTGGGTTCTCACGGGGGCACAGATGGTGGGCTTTCCGAGGCTCGTCCTCCTCCTCCATCATGCCCATTGTCGACCTCAAGCTTCGGCCCCTTCGAGGCTCCCAGGTCCCTTACCCGGCGGTCCCGGCCATCAGCGGGCCATGGAACCAGTCGAGGTTCTCGGCCCGTGGCTACATGGAGATATTCTGCGACTTGCCACGAGGCGCTTGTCTTCAGTAAGCCACATTGACGGGGAGCCTCCTGCATGTCACTGGTCAGTCTATCATCACACTTGTCGCCCTGCCACATGTCGTCGTCTTGGGTCCCTGGCCTGCTCGCCTCCGGGGCTGAGAGCCGTGGTCGATGTATCTCGCACGTGCACACAGTAGCCCAGCCCATCCCGGCCATCGTCTTCGGTGCTCGACGAGAAAGAAACCATCACCACCGGCTGCGTACTCGACGCTCATGCCATCTAGTGACATCCGCCACCATCGTCAGGCGGCACCAGATATCGCAGTCCAAGGGTACCCTCCGTCGATAGACCGACGGGAGAACCGTTACGAGCCACCACGCGTCAGGCCACCGGTGATACTGCAACGGCGACTCCCGCGTAGACTCTTGTCCGTGTGGTAGCCTAGACGTACACTGCCGCAGAGCTGATCTATCGTGGCGTTCGACACCAAGTGGATCAATCTGCTGGTCTGTTTGAGTCCCCAGGCTGAATCGAGAAGCATCTCCGCTTTGCAACATGCTTGTTGCGCTCTAGACCACTCTCCGTCCCAAGTCTCCATCGTTGACTGGCAAGTCTGATGTCAAGTCAAGGACTCCACGTCCCTCCCCTCGAGGACCCGTCTCACGACACCCTTAATCCCTTGTGTTCCCACCCGTTTCGATTCCTTCTGGAACTACCCTTTGAACCTTGACGCCTTTCTGAATTCTCGCACACCACGGACGAACCCGACTTGGACGCCACGAAGTAAACGACAGGAGACGCCATGATCGACGGCAGAGAGATCTAGTGCGCCGACTACATTTCCTACGGACCTACGCTACCGCCATCCACCCGAACGAACGTCTTTTCGAAAAGTAAGAGGGAGGTGCCTCTCGGTCTCTTCGACATACGATACCTTACGGTTCCCCGCTATGAGGCTCTTCTCGCTGTTCCTGGCTCTGGCCGCGGTGCCATCTTCGAGTTGCGTCGCGGCCCAAGGCGATGCCACCTCTGCCGTGGCATCGTTGCCTGCTTGCGCAGTACGTCAAAACCACACACGATGTTCTCCTCGACACTTGACATCAACATCTGCTGTCGTGCTGACTTGATACCAGCAATCGTGCCTGTTGAAGGCAGTCTCCAACTCTCCCTGCCAGGCGACCAACCAGACATGCATATGCACCAACGCTCCTCTGCAGGCCGAGGTGGAAGTCTGCGTCGTGCAGAACTGCACTCTTCGCCAGGGTCTCGGTCAGTTCTACACACCTCACCTCGCGTGGACCAAAAGCATCATCAGCTAAATACCTTGTTCCGCAGCCACCAAGAACATCACCCGGACATCATGCCACGCGCCGGTCCGCGACCGCACGGCGGCCAACAACACCATCTCCATCACCATGGGCGCCCTCTCGGGCATCTTCGTCGTCATCCGCCTCGCCCACAAGATCCTGGCCACCGTGGGCGACCTCGGCATGGACGACTGGTTCATCCTCATCACGCTCGGGGCCGGCATCCCCGGCACCGTCATCAACACGCACGGCTTCGCGGCCAACGGGCTCGGCCGGGACATATGGACGGTGCCGTTCGACCGCGTCACGGCGTTTGGGTACTGGTTCTTCGTCATGGAACCCATGTACTTTGGCCAGGTGACGCTGCTGAAAATGTCGCTCCTCTTCTTCTACATGCGCATCTTCTCCCACAAGAAGGCTTGCAAGAAGCTCATATGGGGCACCGTTGCCTTCAACGCCGTCTTCGGCCTGACCTTTATCTTCGTCGCCGTCTTCCAGTGCCAGCCCATCAGTTTCTACTGGACGAAATGGGACGGCGAGCACGAGGGCGCGTGTCTCGACATCAACGCCATTGCCTGGGCCAACGCGGGCAACAGCATCGTGCTGGACTTTTGGATGCTCGCGCTGCCGCTGAGCCAGGTCCGCAGTCTCAACCTCCACTGGAAGAAGAAGATTGGCGTTGCCTTAATGTTCTCCGTCGGCACCTTGTACGTTTTCCTCCCTCCTCCTCCTCCCTTCAACCCCCTTCATTCTCATCTGCAACACTCACCCACTGACGAAACAAAACACCCATCGCAGCGTTACCGTCGTCAGCATTCTCCGCCTGCAATCCCTCGTCGCCTTTGCAAAGTCCCAGAACCCGACGTGGGACCAGTACGGCGTGGCCATCTGGTCCACCGTCGAGATCAACACGGGCATCATCTGCGCCTGCATGCCCTCCGTCCGCATCATTCTCGTCCACTTCTTCCCCCGGCTCATGGGCACCACGCGCCGCGGCACCTCGGCCGCCGCCAAGTACTACATCCAGTCGAGCGGCAACCACGGCGCTGGCGGCGGCGGCGGAGGGCGAAGCCGCAACCGCACGCTGGGCAACGAGGCCAAGATCAGAACCGTCGACCGCGACTCGTCGTCCACATCGGCGGCGGCGGCGGCGGCGGGAGGAGGCAGTCCAAAGGGGATCATGTACACCAAGGAGTACGAGGTGAATTACCACGACGAGACGAGTTTGGTGCACATGCGCGAGATGGAGGCGTCGAGTTCGAAATCGGGACGGAGCGGGTCGCCTTTCTGAGGGACTTTTTGGGTTGAGGGACGGGAAGAGGGAGGGTATTGGAGATGTTTGATGAGTATGACTTTTGTAATGGCCATATACCACCGTCGGGAAGGGATTCACTGCACCTCCTTGTCAGGCTGGGTTCGTACCAAGTGATGGGATCTCTGAATAGGTAGGCGTTACGTTATGTGACTATTCGAACTTGTCTTTCCCCTCACTTAGCTGCTGCTCCATATTAGTATTTAAGCCTCGCCACCCGGAATAACTATTATTCTGGACGTTAATATTCTCTTATAGGGGACTTAATAGGCTCCTAATGCTCTCCCTCTCTACTGTAGCCTGATATAATCCCCCCTCTGAGAGGTTCTATCTTTAGAATCTAATTACTAAGATTTAGTATAGAAAAGTAGTATTCTACTTCTTTTTAATACTTCTTATTAGTTAGAATTTAGAAGTTTATTTTAAGTTTTATATTTTAGCCTCTTAATATTAAGTTCTAACTAATATTAACCTCCTAAAATATATTCTAATTATAACTATATTTTAGTTAACTTAATATTCCCCCTAAAGTAACTTATTTTCCTTAATTATAAGAATATTAAAAAAGTTTCTTCTTTACTTTTAATTATAGGGATTTTATATTTACTATATTTATAATTTCTCTTCTTTTTAGAAATATCCTCTTAAATATCCTCTAGTAATTATTAGTAAGTTTCTTATTTCTTTCTATTTTATAGAATATTATTTTTAGTATTTAGATTTAGATATTATTTACTTTATAATTTTCTTAGTTTTAGAGAATTATATTATTGTTGGTTTAATCGTCAGGGTAATCGCATGCTGTACGTGATCTCGTCGTATAGATGTAAGCTAGTATTCTGGTATTCGTTGTTATTATTGTTACGTTATATGGTGCGTGGCGCCACGTAAGGCTCTAGATCTACAGTGTAGCAATTGCTTACTAATTGCCATGCTGCTAGGCTACGGCTGGCGCCGGGTGCCAGGCACCCGTGGCTAGTAGGCTATAGAGGGTATACTGCCACATACGTAGCAGTATGTATAGTTACTATATACCTTACAGTATGGCGTAACTAACACTAGTAACTTTTCTTTTTATTATATACTTTAGTGCCTATCTATTTACATAAAAAATAGTGTTTTTTGCGATTTATGCCTTTTGTCTGAATAATATCTGAATGCCTATTTATCTATTCTGTTTAAGTTACTTATCCCTCTATTTGAATAGTTATGTGGTTTAAATTGATAAATCTCTTGAGGGCGCAGTTTGGAGTGCCCTTCATGAAGGTATCAGTAATGTTATTATCTCTATTAATCTACTGCATCTTATAGAGCTTATAATGCTTATATAACTATCTTAACGTTATAATATTAATTATTAGATACTTCTCTTTAGTGGTGCTGAGTTTTATAAGATACTTATAAAGTAAGTATAAGTTAGTATATATAATAGTTAGGATCTGAAGGAGCTTTTAGTGGTTAAGAATCTTCTTAAGTAATATAGCTATAATGTAGGTAAAGTCTATATTAGCTACTATAATATAGATCTCTAAGGTAAGTATACTCCTAGTAATTCTCTTACTTTTAGTAGATAAATAGTATATAAGGTTACTGTAGAGGTTGAACTAGCTATTACCAGTTATAGTCTCTTAGCTTAGGATTATTATGAATCTTAGTTGAGATAAGAAGTTAGTGTGAGGTGTTGGCTATATATTTAAAGCTTTGGGGATAGTTACGGATGAAATTAGAGCGGCTATATAGGATTGTAGGCTTCTGTTTGCTGTTAGGTTGCTTAGAGATCTTTAGTCCAGCTGAGGGTTAGTATATAGAGCTATAAGTACTAGCTCTCGTAAAGCTATAGCTTTAACTATACTATTGTTAATCTCTTGTTTGTTGCTTTTGAAATACTGTTTTATAGCTGTTAATTAAAACTCTTGAGGGCTATAAGGAAGCTTAAGAATATAAATCTTACTGTGGGTGGCGATAAGAAAGTATAGCTCTTACTAGCTTTTTTTCTCTTACTATATATATATGAGAGTCTGGAGTGGAAGGGTTATTACGTGAGAGGTATTAGGGTTGTTATATGTTACTAAAGTGGTATTAATAGTGCATTTAATATACTTATAGTGGATCTCTTCTGTAGCTTTATATATAGCTTAAGCCTAAGTAATAATATCTAGAGAGGGAGCTGAATCTTCCGTGAGGCGTAAGTATACTCTAAATATAAGTAGAGTAGGTATAAGGTTATTTAGGCTAGTAATATTATTAATTACCTTATATGCTACTTAAAGGGATACCTCTTAAGTGGCAGTAGGGAGCTCTATATAGTAAATTTTATATATACAGTAGAGAAGTATATAGTAATATTTAACTTTACTAACATTATTATATATCTTAATAGGTATAATATAAACTATTAATTCTATAATCTTTATTTCTGATCTAAAGTTTTCAGATTAGAAAGTTATATTTATATTAGTAGTAATATAGTTAAGAGAACTTTAGTATATATTAATCTAATATACTTTAAAGGTTTTCTATATTATCTTTACTGATAAATTAAGTAGAAATTAAATAGTATTAAATATTATAGTAATATTAATAATATAAAGTATATTATAGTTATTAATATAGATANNAATATAGATAATATTAATAATAATCTTAAAGTTAAAGTTAATATTACTCTAAATAGTAAAATGAAATTATGAGGGAGCTATACTATATATTTAGCAGTAGTAGTAATACCTCTTAAGAACCTTGAGAGTATACTATTTAACTGGATATCCCGCTTTAGTGAGGATATTATAGAAGTATACTACAGCTGGATGTCTGAAGTGGCAGTAGAGTCTCTATATCTCTATCTCTATGAGGTATATAGAGGTAATTATTCTCTCCTTATTAAGAAGTATCTATAGATACCCCTATTTTCAAATAATAAATATAATCTTTTTACCCTAGTGGAGCTTATTATAGATATTATTAAATATAATACTGAGGTGATCTATATCTATAAGGTAGAATAGGAAGGATATATTATATAGGATTATGTAAAATATAATAACACTGAGTGGTATAGATATATTAACTATTCTAAGTATTATAATAGGGGTAGCTTCTCTAAAGTATATTATAACTAGTTTACTTTATAGAGGTGTAAGGGTAATAGAGGGGATAACTAACTACTTTAATATAGTAAAGTGAGAGTATTTTGCAGTTAAAAAACTAATAATATCTAAGTTAGGTAAAATACTTTAAAATATAGTACTTAAGTAGTAGCCCTTAAGTATAAAAATATATATAGAGATATTAGGAGTAGTAATACTATCTGTAAGTTTACTGCTAGTAGTGATACTTTTAGTGAGAGTATAGATTATTACTTAATCTTAGAGGATTCTTATAATTTTACTTCTATCTAGAGTAATAAGCTTTTTACTGTAAAATAATATGAAAAATATCTCTGGGGCAGATTCTGTAGAATAGTTCTCCTTAAGGTTAATACCTATTTGGTACTATATAATAATATCTTTATTAGTATTAACCTCTAATACAGCCTTGAGGCTGCTATTATTAAGGCTATTAATATTTTTATAGCTTATAAGGAAGACTTAGTATACTACTATAAAGTATACCTTAGGGTTAGTAATTAACTTATACTTATTAAATAAAGTATATCTCTCCTTAAGAGTATACTTTATAGACTAATAACTAAGTTTACTATATATATAGCACTTTTAATTAGTATAGCTGCGTGTGGATATTAGAGGTGGGTAATAGCTACCTGGAGCGTAAGGCTGTATATATACAGAGGTATAGCTATAGTCTTAAGAGTTACCTTAAGGTAAGTTATATATGTGGTTAGTCTAAAATTAGTCTCTAGCTGCCTTCTAGTGGTTATCTCTATTATCTTATATATATTACGTTTTTTAGATTAATAAAGTATTACTTATAATAGATCTTAACTGGTTATAGAGACTCTAAGAGGTTGCTATAAAGCTGAAGAGAGTTAACTAGCATTCTGGTATGCTATAGTATATATTTATAAGCTAGAGGTAGAGGGTGTTATCTGTCTGGATCTTAGCAGAGAAGGCTTTTTAGATGTGTGTAAGCTTTGAGATTAGGAGCTTGAGAGCCTCCTTTTTATTTTTGTTAGGGTTCTTAGTAATAATATTTTGAAAGATAGTATTTTGCTAGTTGGAGAGATAGAGCTACTAATTCTTATTATTCTTAAAGTAATTCTTAATCTATTAGACTATTTAGTTAAATATAAGGTTAGTATTTAGATTACTTAAGTAGTTAAAATAAAACTTAAGAGTGTTATCTTTAAGTATAATTAAAAAGAACTTTATCTATATATATTATAGGATATTAAGCTTAAAGTAGTAATTTTGGAATATGTGGATTTTTGACTTAAGGATATCATAGAGACTTCTATTATACTTTATAGTCTTATTATATAATTTTGTGAGGTCTGTAGTATATTTGGTGGATATATTATTAAAAGGGATAGTGGGGTTAGTTTATAGAGGTCATTTATACTGCCTGAGTGGCTACTAGCTATAGTCTTAGTGGTTCTCTTGCTATTAGAGAAGCTCTAATATAGAGGAATAGAAAGCTAGTAAGACTGAGGGTTGAAATGGAGGTTTCTCACTTTAGGTTATAAGTATCTAAGTTAGTTAAGTTAGTAGTGGATATCTTTTTTTAACTGCTTATAGTGGGAGTGTTATTTATACTAAGTTTTTAACTTTAGGTTAGGCCTCACAGGAGGGTAATGGGATATACTATTTAGCTATTGTGAGGTTATCTAACTACTCTGGAAACTTTTGGAGGTTCTCTTTTAATAGGGGAAAGTGGTGGTAAAAATTCTTAATCTCTAGAAGGGTCTATAGAGTAAAACTATTTTACTAAGTAATTTAGTGTAAAACTAAGTAGAGATATTTACTATTTAGTTTGATTTTAATATTATAGGTGATAAGGTAGTTTCTAAAGTAGTGGATTATATTAGTGTTACTTAGTTATTATATTACTTTAGGCTATTTAATAAAATTATTCTGGAATATTCAAAAAAGTCTTTAGTTATAGAGCTCTAATTAGGCGTAAAGAGCTAGTTAGTATCTTAAGTAAGTATTAATCTTATTAGTGCTGTTTATTGTGATAGAGTTATAGTTAATCTTCTGGATCTATCTGAAATACTTTAGGTCTAGGTAAAGTGAGATCTTTATTAATATAGGGATATTTGTGGGTAAGGTTATTACTAGTATAGAGGTATCTTAAGTAAGCGTCTAACCTAAAGGGGTTAATTTAGATATTATTATGAAGGCTGGAGAGATATAAAGTAAGAGAGGATTATCAATTTAGCTGGATCTATATAGAGAGGAGTAGGAGAAGAGTTTTCAAGAGGTTATATAGGTCTCTCGAGGGGTTAAGGTTAGAGATACTATAAATCTTTAATGTTAAAAAGTCTGGCGTTACTTAAGGAAGATTATTATATTTACTAAATATACTCCAGTTAGTAATAATAAGGGTGTGAATTCAAACTCTTCAGTATAACTGTGGAGAGTGCTTTAGCTTAACTAGAGTGAGAATATAAATTTAAACTTCTTAATAATAGTCTCCTTAAGAGGTTAGTATATATTTAGAGGCTTCTAGTGAAGTTTTAAGGTGGGGAGGGTCTGAGGTGTCTAAATAATAATCTTATAATCTTTTGCCTTATATAAACCTTAGGTGTAAGGTTTCGCAATTGCTTCTTCTGGTGTAATAAGTCTTGCTGATCTGCAGTATAGTGGTATAATAGTTAGGTTAACTACTGATTAGTATTGGTTTAATTATTAGGGTAATTATATACTATATATAATCTTATTATATAGGTGCAAGCTAGTATTCTAATATTCGTTATTATTATTATTATATTATGTAGCGTGCGGCGCTATATAAAGCTCTAGATCTATAGTGTGGTAATTACTTACTAATTGCCACGCCGCTAGGCTACAGCTAGCGCCGGATGCCAGGCACCCGTAGCCAGTAGGCTATAGAGGGTATGCCGCCACATACGTAGCAGCGCATACAGTTACCATATACCCTACAGTATAGCGTAACTAATAATTATTCTCTATATTATTCTTATTATTCTCTCTTAGTAACCTCTAAATAATCTCTTTATTATTAAATTATATACTCTCTATTTTAGTGAAACTTTTAACTACCTATAGCTAAATAAAAACTATTTTTATTATTTAATTTCTTAATTTTATAAATATAACTACTATTTTCTTTTATTAATAACTTTATTTTTAGGATATTAATAATAATAATAATAATATAATATCTACTTCTACTATTATTAATATCTTACTTTTATTTCTTCTTCTTACTCTAAAGAAAGAAATAACTAAATTTTCTTATATTACTTATAAGTAGCTACTTACTAATAGTTTTAATAATAATAATAATTCTAATTTTATATATCCTATCTCTTACTATTATTATTTCTATCTCTTAGCTAGCTGGAATCTCTAAAGCTCTATCTTAATATTTTATTTCTATTATAAAACTATTAGTAAATCTCTATAATTTCCCTATTTTTATTATTCTAACTATTTTAGATATTAATAATAAATATTCTTATTATATTATTATATATAGTAAGGAGTATATTCTAATATATTTCTATCTTCCCTCTTATAAGTTACTTTTATAGCTGAGAATTTCTTTCTAATATTTCCTAGGTTACTTATATTATTACTTCTTCTACTCTAATTCTTTATTATCTTTTTAATAATTTTTTTATTAGAGCTTAATCTTTTTACTGCTACTTATAAAACTGAGGTGATTTTTTATATTTCTAACTTCTAATATCTCCCTACTGACTAGTTTTATAAGAGAAGCTTATTAAGATATAGATTATAGCTAAGAAAGCTTTTTAGGTTAAAATTTCTCATACTAATAAGTTTAATACTAAATATAAAACTAAGGATAAGGAGGCTGAGTGGTTAACTTATAAATATTAAGTTATAATTATTAAAGCTATAGTTTCTACTATTTTATAGTAAAACTACCTCTTAGAGTGAGGCCTCTAAGTTATTATTATTTTTTACCTAATATAAGAGGTATAGATTTATGTTATTAAAGTCTAGATTACTATCTTTATAGGCTTCTAAATTACTTTTCTGGAGTAGTTTTTAATTTATTTTTATATTATTAGTGCCTTTTTCCTCCCCCAGTATTTTTCTAGTAATTTCCTCTCTTTTAATATTCTTATTATAGTATATTAGTAATTTTAATTCCTATTTACCTTCCCCTAAGAACTCTAATAAGAAGAAGAATAATAATAATAATAATATTAATAGAAGTAATAATAATAATAAAGTTACTTAATTTAGTTTCCTCTCTACTTCTTCCCTAATATTCTATATTTATATTCCTTTTAGGGTTTAGTTACTACTTTTAAGTTTATTTTATTTTTCTCTAGCTTTCAGACTTAATATAAGTTTTCTAGTTTTATCTTATTAATAATTTAACTTTATTATTCCTCCTATAATTTATTAGTAATATTCTAAATATTTACTTTATATTTAGATTTTAACTTTTTTAAAATATAATATTAAGATTCCTATAAGTTTTCCTTTATTTTATATTTCTTCTACTTAACTAAGTATTATTAATTCCTTTAAGATTCTTTATAATTTATAATATAATTAACTTTATATATATTATTTTCTAGATTTTTAATAAGGATTACTTAAAACTCTAATAATTCTTCTCTATATTTTTCTAACTAGAATAAAAAGAAGATATTATAAATTTAATATTTTTTTTAAGGTTAAGTTTAAATATTTATCTTCTATTAATTATTTATATTACTCTAAATAACTCTAGGTATTTATTAGATAGTTTCTTAGTTAGTTATTTTTACTTAATATTCTTAGTAGATAGTAATATATAATTACTAATTTTAAAATCTAATTACTTCTTTCTTTTATTATATTATTTTATATATTCCTTATTTGCTTCCTTTAGTAAGGTTCTAAGCTGCCTATAATATAACTGAAAGTATCTTACTCTCTCTTCTACTATTAGGATAATCTTAAGTTTAACTTCCTCTGGAATATTATTATAAAATCTTATTAGTAAATAGCTTATTAAGATATCCGTTAGTATTATCTTAATAATATTATAAATAGAGATATTATAGAAAAATTTAGCTATAGGTAACTATTTTATCTAATTATCCTAATTAAAATTAATTATTACTTTTAGGAAATATTCTATATTCTAATTTTAATATTCTATTTAACTATCTATTTAGAGGTAATATATTATATTTAGTTTCTATTTAATAGTTAGTAGGTAAGTAATAAGTATTTAAAATATATTTATAAATAGTAATTCTTAACTTAATATAATAGTCTAAAGGATTCTATATTTTAGGAGAATATTATTTACTAGTAAGGCTACTAATTTATCTACTATTAAAAACTTTCTAGTTAGTAAATAGAGAGTATATTTAGTAAATTAGTTAATAATTATTAGAATATTATTATAGTTTTTCCCTAAGAACTTTATTAATTTAGGTAATTTAATAATAAAATCTATATTAATATATTATTATAAGTTATTAAATATTAATAGAGATACTAATATACTATATAGAAAGTAATATTGAAATTTCAATTTTTAGTATACTATATACTAAAATATATGTTCTATAATATCCTTTCTTATTAACTTCTATTAATATATTTAACTTAATCTCTTAAATATCTTAGCAACTTCTAAATATTCTCCTAAAAGTTTTTTATAAAAAGCTATTAGTAAATTAACCTGAAGTTAGTAACTATTTAGAATAACTAGCTTACTCTAGAATATCACTCCTTTCTTATTATTAAGAGACTACTTACTACTTCTTAATTATAACCTCTCTCCTCTCCTTATAGTAGCTTCCTTTTATATCTCTCTAATTTCCTTTTTTAATATCCTTTCTAATCTCTCTAAAATAAGATCCTTAGGATTTATTTAAGATTCTTAGCCCCAGAGGAATATTATTATTACTTAGTCTAGAAACTAACTTCGAAAATCTTTAAAAAAAATTATTTTAGTATTCTAAATCTCTCTCTCTATTAGTTAGTAATTAAATTATCTAGAAAAACTATTAGCTAGATTTTACTTTTCTAGCTAATAGTTAATAATATAATTAAATAATAATATATTTTATAGAAATCTTACTTATTTATTATTCAGTTAAAACTTTACAGTTAGATACTAATAATCTAAATAATTAATAATAAAAATAATTTTATATTAAGAATATAAAAAATAATACCTCTATATAAATATTATTTTACAGATAGTTAGTAACTTTACCTCTAGTATCTTATATTTTAACTCTACTTCCCTCAATTTCTATAAGAAATATACTAATAGTTACTACCTACCCTCTTCTAGCTAAATTATTACTACCTCTATAGTAAAATCTGAAGTATCTATCTCTATTTAGATCAGTAAGGCTAGGTTAAAATAACGTAGAATAGGGACTTTAGTAAATTTTTCTCTTAAATTCTTAAAAACTTCTATCACTCTAGAGGTTATTATATTTTCCCCCTTTACCTACTTAGTTAGTTAATTAGTAAGTCTAATATTTACTATAAAGTAGTTCTAAATAAATCTCCTATAAAATCCTATAAATTCTAAAAAAACTTAAATCTCTTTAATACTAATAAGTACTAATTATTCCTTAATAGCTACTACTTTCTCCTCCTCTATAATAATACTATTAGGGGAAACTATAAAACCTAGAAATTTAATAGTCTATATATAAAACTTATATTTCTCTAGATTAGTATAAAGCCCCACAGTAGATAATTAGCTAAATACTTTCTTTACTACTTCTATATACTTTTTCTTTATTTTTATGAAAATTAAAATATTATCTAGATAAATAATATAGATAATATCTATAAAGCTTACTAAGATATTATTAATATATATCTAGAAGATTACTAAAGTGTTAATAAACCTAAATAGTATAACTTAATACTTAAAATATTAAAATAGGCTATAGCTGAGAGGGCCTATCTGGACTAAAACTAACTAACCACTCCCAGCCATAAAACCTGAGAGAAGCAAAAACAGATAGAAAATATTAAAAAAATATTTTAAAACTGTTGAATTATATTCGCAGATCTATAGTCTAAAAGCTAAGCTGATCTAAATAGTAGGTTTTAGATTCTGGAGAGAAGAGAAGTTATGTTCTTTCTATCTGTCTGTGATAAATCTAGCTATTTATATTTATAAGGCTACTTATATTACGTAAATAAGCTTGTTTATAGGCCTAACTTTATTATAATCCTCCCTATTTTTGAAAACTTACGCTCCTACGTATTCAAAAATCCAGATAAAAACAAAAACCTAACCAGCCCTACAGGATAAAAAAAAA
Source organism: Colletotrichum lindemuthianum (assembly GCA_001693025.2). Classification (NCBI taxonomy): domain Eukaryota; kingdom Fungi; phylum Ascomycota; class Sordariomycetes; order Glomerellales; family Glomerellaceae; genus Colletotrichum; species Colletotrichum lindemuthianum. Next base: position 127,091 of record MASP02000350.1, read on the forward strand.
GTTAAAAAACAGATTCAAACCATAGCCTTCAGCTATATATACGTACGTATATAACCTCTTAGCTACGCTATTTATTATTTATACTAGTAAACTACTTTTATATCTATAAATATTACCTCCCCTAGCTGGAGGTTTATTAAAGTCGCTACATAAAGTATATACTACCTCTAGAGGTATTCTTCCTCTTCAGAATAATCTTTCTTTTCTAACTAGGTATTTTTAATATAATCTTATATATATAATAATCGATAAATTATTATAACTATAAAGCTATATTCAGTTAGGTTTTATTCTTCTTTTTCATGAAGTCTTGAGGGCTTTAGGGTAGTATATATATAGCTATAATATAACTATAGCTTACGTAGCTGTAGTTATATGTAGCTATAAGTTTATTATAGTCTTAATAAAAAGGAAGTGTTAAGTATAAATTCTGAATAGAATCTCTATTAAAATAAGGAATAAAGAGGCTTCAGTAGTAAGAAAAGAGAAGATCTAGACTAAGAAAAGGAAATAATTAAATAAGTATAATAACT